>PVJN01033853.1:0-23148 GCA_004026805.1 Lasiurus borealis | reverse complement strand
CAACCAAGGTACATGCCCTTGACTGGAATCGAACCTAAGACATTTCAGTCTGCAGGCTGACGCTCTATCTACTGAGCCAAACCAGTTTCGGCGAGATTTTTTTTTTTTTTTTTTTTTTTTAACTAGCTCTAACTAGATTCCCCTGAAAGCTCTGATAAGGAGAATAGCATTCAAAACCGATGGATGGGATTCACCTGTCAGATGGCAGCTACAAATACAAAAGGGGAGGTGATAGTAAGAGGCCATTGCTGGGAGAAACCAGCTGCTTGACACATTCCCCTTGTGATTGCAGGGGAAGGGGGTAGGCAGAGCACAGCTGGCCCGCCGCCCCACGTGGCAGGGAGTTCTGGTGGTTCATGAGCACAGTCTGAGCTGGAACGGGGTGTGCGGCGGCAACCGTGAACACAGAGGAGGATAACTGGAACCATCCGCAAGTGAGGGTGACCTTCCAGTCCACGCAGGAGAGGTAAGTGAGGGGAGGCTCAGACCAGATTCCGCTGGAAAAAGACCTATGTTCGGGTAGAGCCTTCTGACATGCCTTTCATTGTAAAGTGTGGTTTTCCATTTAAGTTGACCTGTTGAACTGTCTCAGAATTTTAAGTGGAATTTTGAGGTCCTCTGAGCCATTATGGGAAGTTCTGAGGGTTCATTTCCATCCGGGTCCATCTGTTCCCAGTGTGCTCCTTTGATGGGTATGTGGGTTTTCAGTTTGGCTTGGTGGTCAGGATGTAAAATCGTGTCACCGTAGAAACCTGAATCTTCATGTAAACAGTTTGCCTGGAGCATGTGCACACTTAGTTTGGGTTGACCCTTGACCTTCAGAGGTGCTGGAGGTTTCTCTGTCTCATGAGGGTCGTGCTACTGGAAAGCATTGGAGCAGGATTGGCTTACTGTGTCCCAGGGAAGCCATTTCTCAAGACCCATGTGGATTTATTGAAGGTGGGACCCCAATTTATTTAGGGACCAAAAATCAGCAAATATTAAGTATTGTTACTTTATCTTAAAACTCTGATTTCTTGAGGGGAAAAGGCACAACAGGAAGAAAATATTAGAACCTCTGGGTTGTACGTTGGTAATATTTTATTTTTGCTAATTTTTATTTTTTATTAATGTGTTACATGTGTAATATCTTCCCATTGCCCCCCATTCCCATGCATGCCCTAACCCCCCAGTGTCTTGTATCCATTGGTTATGCTTATATGCATGCAGACAAGTCCTTCGATTGATCTCTTATCTACCCCACCTCTCCCTAACCTTCCCACTGTAGTTTGACAGTCTGTTTGATGCTTTACTGCCTCTGTATCTTTTTGTTCATCAGTTTATAATGTTCTTTATTATCCATAAATGAGTGAGATCATGTGGTATTCTTGTTTCATTGACTAGCTTATTTCACTTAGCATAATGCTCTCCAGTTCCATCCAGGTTGCTGCAAATCCTTGGGAATATTTTAAATGAAAAATTACTTCCATCATAAAATTAAATTCTCTGAAAAATGTTTTTTGCTTCTAAATTTTTAAATTAAGTTTATTGGGGTGACACTGGCTAATAAAATTATATAAGTTTACAATTCTTATATAAGAATTGTACAATTCTACAACCTAGCACCTGTATATTGCATTGTGTGCTCACCACCCAAAGTCCAGTCTCCCGCTGTCACCATAAATTTGAACCCCTTTCCCTCTTCATTCTCCCCTTCCTTCTTCCCCTCCAGAAACTATCTTTCTTTTGTGTTTGGTTAAACTCTTTCAACATCTTTTTTTTTTAACATATATTTTTTAAATTTTTTATAGAGAGAAAGAGAGAGGGATAGTTAGAAACATTGATCAGGATGTTCCTACAACCAAGGTATATGCCCTTGACGGGAATCGAACCCGGGACCTTTCAGCCCTTAGGCCAAAGCTCTATTCACTGAGTCAAACCGGTTAGGGCTCAGCACCTCTTCTATCACAGGGGCTAAGATGGGCTTGTTTCATTATTAACAAGAAGAAGTCCATTCAGCTTTAACTTTAAGTGCCAGAATTAGAACTTTTATCTTTGGCTACTTCTGCCAGTTGTAGCAAAATCTGCCAATGAGCAGGATTTCCAGTAAGGACAAAGATTGAGGTAGTATCTTCACATATATATATATATATATATATATATATATATATATATGTATATGTACATATATGTATATTATTGATTTTTCACAGAGAGGAAGGGAGAGGGATAGAGAGCCAGAAACATCGGTAAGCTGCCTCCTGCACGCCTCTACTGGGGAGGTGCCTGCAACCAAGGTCCATGCCCTTGACTGGAATCGAACCCGGGACCCTTCATTCTGCAGGTGGACGCTCTATCCACTGAGCCAAACCAGTCAGGGAGTATCTTCTTCAGTAGAATCTTGGTTTTATAAGATATACAAGAAATAGGTATATTAGACTTGAGCGCTACATATATATATATATATATATATATATATATATATATATATTTTGGTCGATATAGAAACTATTTTATTATATTTTTCCACTTAAAAATTAAGGAGGAAGGAAACTCTTTGCTTTTAGACACAAGCCTTGTGGGACCTGGGGACAAGATGAGAAAGGTTTTCTTTGTTTATTTTTATTTTTAATTATTATTATTATTATTTTTTTTTTTTGAGAAAGGTTTTCTTTAATTGGGTCTCAAACGCGTTGGCTGAGAACAGAGGGAGCGCGATTCATTTAGGAAAAACAGGGACATCTGCTGGTCGGCTGGAGGATTTACTTTCCCGGTGCCTCAGGACCCTGCAGGGGGAATATTTACAGGCGGGGACCGAGCTGTCACAGTTTATGAGGTCTGCTTTTAAAGAGCGGCTGTGTAGTGATGGAATAAAGACGTTCACTAACGGGGAAGAAAAGGTACACGTGGAGTTTGCTGAGCTCTGGTGCTTTGGTGAGACTTGCTCCTGGCTACCCCTGGCTCGGAAAGCCAGGAGTCTCACAGGAGGCATGATTTTGTCCTCTGGGTTCAGACTCCTAGGATCCGCAGCCTGCAGATTCTGTGTTTGGCCGGGTCTCACCCAGCTTCTCCACCTGCCTGCTTCTTACCTCTCTGCGTGTGACCTCCCAAAGGGACCAAGCAGTGTCTACTTCTAGGACTGTTCTGTGGAGTAAATGAGATGTTTTGAGGCCAAGGTCAACCGTGGGCAAGAAAGGCCCCCAGGACCCTCCAGCCACAGTTTCCATCTTTTTGGTTTTTGTTAATCCTCATCCAAGGATATTTCCATTTATTTTAGAGAGACGGGAAGAGACAGACAGAGAAACATCAATGGGAGAGAGACACATTGATTGGTTGCCTCCTCACATGCCCTGACCAGTGCCAGGGATCGAGCCTGCAGCTGAGGAACAAAATAGAATTCGGGACCCTTCAGTCTGAGGGCCGATGCTCTGTCCACTGATCCAAACCAGCTGGTTTCTCTTTGTTAGAATGGGGACAGTTACACTCCCTCCAGAGTTGCCGTGAGGATGCGACAAGATTAACAAGATGAGCTCCCAGGCTCTCAGCACAGGGCCCGCCTGCAGGAGGACCCAGCAGGGCTGCTTATTCTTTAATACCTGGGGTCTCACAGATGGGTCTTCTTCTCTCCCATTCAACTGCTTCCGGGTGAATGCAGGTCCCTGGGCCTTCACGCTGTGCTGGAGACCAATCATTGTCTCACTAATAGAAAGTGTGGACAAGGAACCCGGAAGGCTGGTCAACCTTGAAGCTCTGAAAGGTCAGAGCCAGCCACTCCCTCTCTAATGGAGACAATGAACTTCCCCATCAAATGATCATGTCAATCCTTACTGATAAGATAATCTACTTGTTACTGGAATTGCCTGCTTCAGGGCAAAGGGTGTATCCCAAACCTGAATAAAAGGGGTGGCAAGGCCAAAGGAAGTGGGTAGTCTTCTCACTAGAGCAGTGCTTCTCAACCTTCCTAATGCCGCGACCCTTTAAGACAGCTCCTCATGTGGTGGTGACCCCCAACCATAAAATTCTTTCCGTTGCTACTTCAAACTATAATTTTACTACTGTCATGAACTGTAATGTAAATATCTGATAGGCAGGATGTATTTTCATTGCTACAAATTGAACATAATTAAAGCATAGGGATTAGTCACAAAAACAATATGTAATTATATATTGTGAAATATTTATTTCTAATGACAAATAAATGAAATTTTGTCTTGAATCGTGGTGTAGCATGGGTTAACAGTCTTCCTATGACAACAGTAAACTACATTGCTACACTTGGCTACACCGAGGAGCGGTGTGTTGGTTCCTAAGACCATGGGAAATAGGTGTTTTCCAATAGTCTTAGGCGACCCCTGTGAAAGGGTCATTTGACCCCCAAAGGGGTCTCGACCCACAGGTTGAGAACCACTGCCCTAAGTGCCCAGCACCCTCCTGGTCCTGAACACTTGCTCAATGCCTGCTGGCTGCCTGACGGGAACTGCCTACCCGCCATCACGGGGATGGGATGCTCTGCTTGTCTCGGGGTGTCCGAGCGTGGGCGGGATGCGCTGCACCGCCTCCTCTCGCTCTTCCCCATCGGAGCCAGAGTTCCAGGCGATCCTGCTGCGCATGGATGTGAGAGGCTCACAGAGCGCGGCCCAGCTGCGTCAAGGTCAACTCAACTGCGCGCGGCTAGACGAGGCCCCGCTCATGGCTGCTACAGAACCACAGCCTCACGGAAAGGGCGACCGACGCCATTCGGAGCTGCGTGCTGGGTGGCCCGACTTACCAAGGCAGACGAGCCAGGGGCCAGCTCCCTGCCGCTCAGTGCCGAAGCATGGTGCCCCACGCGCACATAGCCTCGATGCGCTCAGTCACCAACGGTGTCTTCCCCTTCTGGTCGTGGCCTTCAGAGTGTGTGGCTCCCCATTGAGGTGGCTTTCCTGTGCAGATGAGACCTGCGCACCTGGGGTGGGCCAGGTGCTTGGGTTTTTTAGGAATAGGCTGCTGTATTCTGGGAAGCAGCAGATTCTAGATTTCAAACTTTTTAAATTTATTTTTATTATTATTATCATTTATATATATTTTATTGATTTTTCACAGAGAGGAAAGGAGAGAGATAGTCAGAAACATTGATGAGAAAGAGAGACATTGATCATCTGCCTCCTGCACAACCCCCACTGGGGATGTGCCCGCAACCAAGGTTCGTGCCCTTGACCGGAATCGAACTCGGGACCTTCCAGTCTGCAGGCCGACGCTCTATCCACTGAGTCAAACTTTTTTTTTTTTTAATGTGTTTTTATTGATTTTTAGAGAGAGGAAGGGCTTTGATAGAGAGTTAGGAACACCAACGAGATAGAGGAATATCATGGATGGTTGCCTCCTGCACACTCCCTACTAGATATTGAGCCTGCAGACCGGGAATCCGACTGGTGACCTCTTGGTTCCTGGGTTGATGTTCAACCACTGAGCCACACCAGCTGGGCTACATTTCAAACTTTTTGGTCATGACCCAGTGTGAGAAATCCATTTGATGCTGGGACTCAGGGTTCACACACACACGTATAAATTTGCCCAGTGTACAAACATATCTATGTATCTTTGCTGTTTGATATTTTCTATTCCTTTCCATAGAAAAGACAATTTTTAGATGCAACATCAGGTCTGGAGTCCCTGCCAAGAATCTGATGGAAGCTGCCCTTCTACCCGTCACATTTTCCAACGACTTCAGAGTCCACAATCTCCCTAACCATCCTCAGAGCCAGAGGATGGAGCTTTTTATGTGAATCGGGGTGACCTTAGGCTGGGCTTCTTGGGGGAAGGTGTGAAATTTTTTTAAAGTATCCCCCCCCCCCAGGCACCTTCAGAATATTTGGGGCAAGTTGGGGGTTCTCAACCTTGGGGAGAGCTGAAAGACTTTTCAAATGATTTCCACCCTCCACACTTATCCTGGGGGCAGGGCAGGACACCGGAGTGGATGCAGCGCTGAAAATCTTTCCACTACGACTAGCAAAATACAGTGGTACCTCGAGATATGAGTTTAATTCGTCCCGTAACCTTGAGGCGTGGGAAACTATGAGACGCTCGAGTCGCGGTAAACTGGTGGGTCGTGTGCAGCCGGCCAATCTGCGAAATTACTCCTATCTCCGCTGTTGCTCATATTTCAAAGCAAAAATCGCTCACTCGACGGCTCGTATCTCAAAAATCTCGTATGTTAGGGCGCTCGTATCTCGAGGTACTACTGTACTTGCAGTACATCCCGCAGCCCACAGCACGTGGGCACACGCTGGCTGAAGCGCCGGTTCCACTTGACCTGGCTGCACTTTCCCCGGGGCCTTCCAGATGGCCCCTCAGCCCCTGGGTCCGCTGTCCTCAGGTCATTCCCCTGCAGGGCACTTAGCCTGAGCTACTGAGGGCTCTGCCCCTGGCGCTCTTACTGTAACTCACAGGCCGGAAGCCTGGCAGGTGCTAGCTGTCAGCCTGCCTGTCCCTCTTCTGTCCCAGTGTGACTCCTAGAAGATCAGCTCCAAGGTCGGCGCGAGGGCAGGGTGGCCCGGCACCTGAATGACCGAAATGTCAAGGGCTCGCGCTGTGAGAACCTTCGGAGCTCGTTACCAGCTGGGCTGGGGTGGCCCAGTTGGTTTAGAACTAACCCTTGGTGATGGGCGAGCTGGGGACCGGATGCTGGAGGCAGTGGCTTACGTTCTTGGCCAGTTAGTCCAATTTCCGCAGGTCAGTGGTCGGCAAACTGCAGCTCGCGAACCACAGGCGGCTCTTTGGCCCCTTGAGTGTGGCTCTTCCACAAAATACCACGGCCTGGGCGAGTCTATTTTGAAGAAGTGGCGTTAGAAGAAGTTTTAAGTTTAAACAATGTGGCTCTCCAAAGAAATGTCCATCGTTGTCCTGTGGATATTTGGCGCTGTGGACGAATGAGTTTGCCGACCACTGACAAAGGTAACAGCCGCTCTGGGCATTCACCTCAGTGCCCATCCAGCCCCCGGGAAGATGTGTGTCAGCGCCTGGCCCTCAGGGTGCACCCAGTGGTGGAGGCGGTCTGAACCCCTGGCCACAGCAGAGGAGCAGAATGCAGTCTTCTTAACGGGGAGCACGATCCTGGTCTCTTCTGTGATTTCTGTCTTCTGGTTTTCTCCCCTCGGTCCCCTCCAAATATGAATAACTGACAATCTTCTTCTTTTTTTTTTTTTAAGTGTATTAGGGCAGCTCTAAAGGGCTTCTGGTCCAGATTTCTTTAAAAAAAAAAAGTATTTATTGATTTCAGAGAGAGGAAGGGAGAAGGAGAGAGAGATAGAAACATCAATGATGAGAGAGTCATTATTGGCTGCCTCCTGCACACCCCCACTGGGCATGGAGCCCACAACCCAGGCAGGCATATGCTCTGACTGGGAATCAAACAGTGACCTCCTGGTTCATGGGTTGATGCTCAACCACTGAGCCACACGGGCCAGGCTGACAGTTGTGTGTTAATTACAAATATGTTTCAACTGCCTGTAGGTGTTTTCTCTTTTTACCACGCCCACCTCACAAGAACACGTAAAGGTCCTGGTCATAAGCGTCCTGGGAAGGTGGAGGCTGCCTTTTAATGGGGATCCAGCTGGATCCCATGGCCCCAGAGCCTGTCTGTACTTTCCCTGCGGTGACTGCAAGCGGAGAAGGAAAACATTTGGTCGGTGTTTAAGGAATAGCAAGATAGGAAGAATGCCTGACCATTATCTTAAAAAAAACAAAACATTTTATTGATTTTTTTACAGAGAGGAAGGGAGAGGAATAGAGAGCTAGAAACATCGATGAGAGAGAAACATCCATCAGCTGCCTCCTGCACACCTCCTACGGGGGATGTGCCCACAACCAAGGTACATGCCCTTGACCGGAATCGAACCTGGGACCTTTCAGTCCGCAGGCAGACGCTCTATCACTGAGCCAAACCGGTTTTGGCCTGACCATTATTATCTTTACAGAGGTAGAATTTTCCTAGGGAAATCTCCTCTTTTTTTTTTTTGTCAATAGGCTATTTTCTAAGTGTGTATGTGTGGGATGTGTGTTTTTTTTGGATCTGGAGGAAATGATGGAATGCAGTGCTGGATCCTTATGTTGTTTATTTTTGCTGTCCTCAGATTGGGACAGTTTGTAGCTAGACTTCTACATTCCCACATAGCTGCAGACAGGAAATGTGAACAGTGACATCTGTCTTTGATCCTCTCCCCACTGCCTCCCCCCACCGCCGAACATCTGTCCAAATTGGCTCTCAGAGGTGGCCTGCCGTATCTTTCTGTTGACCCACTGCTCTTGAAACTCTTCAATATTTGAACAACATTCCAGACTGCAGCGTGTGTGGGAAGTATCATATGTGGCTTCTTTGTCTGCCTCAGAGGTGTGGCTTCGGGATGGATGGATGACTGATTCCGAATGTGAAGGCTGAGAATGAAAGTTTGGTGGGGTCCCAAGTTCGGAATTCTATGCAGACCTTTCGCTGGCTCCGCTCACGCCACGTTGGTTTTAAGGACAGATTGCAGTTCTGGCCCGAACAGAGGAAGGGAGCGGTGAGCACACAGGCACGATAAGACAGCCTTAACTCTAAAATCCAGAAGACAGAAGGGTAGTATCTAAATTTGTGTTTCAGTCTAGTTTTCTATGTACTCAGTGTGAGGACAGTACTGTTGCTATGGCTATGTCCCTCACATGTTTGGGACTGTGATTTCAGCGATGATGGTATATGATAATGAGTACCAGTTTTTGCGATGCTACCATACAGTGAGAAGCTATACAAAGCGGTGTGTCTTTGGTCCTTGCAATAACTCCAAAAGGCTATTACCTTCACTTTGCAGACTGGGAAACTGAGGCGAGGGGAGATTATGATGCCTGCCCCAAAACTCAGGCTGGTGAGTCGGCAGAGCAGCATTTTTACCCTGCGCCCCCAGAGCCCGCTAATACTGAGCATGCGTGAGGCTGGGTGGGCAGCGGGGGAGCGGAAGGTGTGGGTGTGGGAGCCTGGGTCCTCCTTGGTCTGCAGTGCGTGGTCTGCAAAGCCCGGTTTGAACCACCTTGTCTTTGTTTTCCTGTCTGTTGTATTGGTTTCGAGGTCTTCACTCCCTGAATGGTTTCTTCAAGGCACACTTAATGCGTTTATGACATGAAATGGTTCATGGGACTAAGAAAAAAAAAAAGCTGGATAACAGAGCAGCAGACAGACCTGTTTGCAAGGAGCAAGAGGTAAGAAATTGTTATAGAAACACCCAGATGTGAAGAGTTATGTGAGGGGAAGGAACCCAACATGTGGATGTGGGCAATGCAAAGACTTCTGGGCTGTGGTATCGAGCCCCCTGCCTCTGCCCTTGCCTCTGCTCCTTTCTGTTCTTTAAAGTTTTATTTTCAATGCATTCTTTGAGACCCCGCTTCTATTTTTAACAATGCTTTACCCCATTAAAAAGGATCCCTCTTTTTCTATCAGACACGATTGACTTAAAATAATTACGAAGGAATACTATCGCAGAGGATACTTTATAAAAATCTACCATGACATAGTTTATTTTTTTTAAATATTTTATTAATTTTTTTTTATAAAGAAGAAGGAAGAGAGATAGAGAATCAGAAACATCAATGAGAGAGAAACATTGACCAGCCGCCTCCTGCACACCTCCTACTGGGGATGCGCCTGCAACCAAGGTACATGCCCTTAACTGGAATCGAACCTGAGATCCTTCAGTCCACAGGCTGACGCTCTATCCACTGAGCCAAACCGGTTTTGGCATGACATGGTTTCTTAGTAATAAATGCTGTTGGGGAAGATGGGGGTACTCCATTAGAGCTTATAAATTGAAATAAGAATCCTAAACAAACTCACAGTAATTTCAAGTGAGTTGTGAGATGAAGATATAGGAAGAAGAGGACTTTTGAATTTGCTTGGTCATTTTATTTAAAAATACATTTAAATAATAAAGATCATTTTCTATCTGGTTAGCTAGTATTGACCCATTTAAATTTTCTAAATACTGTAATAAAAGCTATCATCTGAAATACAACACGTTCAAGTGTACCCTTCCTCCTTCCTCTCCTCTCTTCCTTTTTTTCTTTGTCCAACCCTTCCTTCCTCTCTTCCTTCTCTACTTTCTCCTCTTAATCACAAGTCACCATTCCCTGGTGTGAATGAGACAAACCGGTAAAAAAAAAATACATTAATTTTTACATTTGTTTAGAAATATAATTTGATGGGAAGCTTCCATACTTTTCTTCCTTTCTGCTAAAAAATAAGATGTTTATCTTGAAGCAAGTCTCACTGAAGTCTAAAAGACAGAGAGGCATATTTTAGTTATGAGACATTTTTATAAAGACCCTGATAGCAAGTGAATGGAGGGAAATGCTGGTTGATGCACTGTGGAAATGTCGTGTTATTGTCTTGCTTTCAGTGTCGCTTGAGTGATATATAGCCACCTCTCGCTGGCATGGGAGATGAATGTAATGACTGCTTTGGCAACTCTTGCACACGGAGAGTGAGTGACGTAGCTCCATGTTGATTTGTGCAAAGGGTGGAGACAACTTTAAATGGGCCAACCTGGCTTCTAGTCATTCGCTTTGGTGACATTCGCGGTGCCTTTGCAGCCCCGAACACAGGCTGTCCCGAACCTCCTCCACCGCTTTCCGTGTCTGGACCCAAACGACGGTGTGACTGGAGTGGACTCCCATCCATGGTCAGAGGGTATGCCCCTTCTGTGATTTTGTTTGGAAGTTACTAGGTGCGTTGGTCTATCTTTAAAAGAATAAGTGTACATTGTGGTGTGTGTGTGTGTGTGTGTGTGTGTGTGTGTGTGTGTGTGTGTTTAAACCATTGGCTTTGGTTTCGCCTCCACCTCTTTGAATTGCTCCTGCTACCTAAGTTGCAGGGGCTCTCCTTTGGCAGCCAGGGGACACTCAGGGTGACGTGTCTGGTGGCTGAGGGCAGAGCTCTGGAGGAAGGCTGGGCGGCTCTCCTCCCGCAGCGCCACGCTGTGGGGTGTTCCAATGATCACATGGGGCACCGAGCGCCGTAAAACAGGGCCTGGCAGAGAGGGAAGTTACTTTCAGTCATTCTCTTAAAACCCAAAGCCGTCTGCATGTTTTGGTTCAATGCTTTTCTGTAAGCGGCCTATATTTATAGAATCCATTGATCATCAGCTGGCCACTAACATCACAGAAAGACACAACTAGACCCCATGAGGCTTTTGATGGAAATACAGGGCACCTTTAGTAAAGCGGTCTTGTCAAAAGATCAAATTGGAATCTAATCAGGCCTTTCTCTCACTATCACTTCTTAAAAAATAATAGCACAGAAGGCAAACCCAGAATGTGGGAAGCTCTAGGACAGTGGTTCTCAACCTTCCTAAGGCCGAGACCCTTTAAGATAGCTCCTCATGTGGTGGTGACCCCCAACCATAAAATTATTTCCGTTGCTACTTCATCACTGTAATCTTGCTACTGTTATGAACTGTAATGTAAGTATCTGATATGCAGGATGTATTTTCATTGTTACAAATTGAACATAATTAAAGCATAGTGCTTAATCACAAAAACAATATGTAATTATACATTGTGAAATATTTATTTCTAATTACAAATAAATGAAATTTTGTCTTGAGTCGTGGTGTAGCATGGGTAACAGTCTTCATATAACAACAGTAAACTACATTGCTACACTTTGCTACACCGAGGAGCAGTATGTTGGTTCCTAAGACCATGGGAAATAGGTGTTTTCTGATGGTCTTAGGTGACCCCTGTGAAAGGGTCATTCGACCCCCAAAGGGGTCGAGACCCACAGGTTGAGAAATGCTGCTCTAGGACAAATGACTCTATATCTTCCATGAGTGGGGAAGGGGCCCTATAGACCTTATTTGACTTTGGAACAAACTATAAAAAGGCTAGTGTGGCTGCATTGCTTGGGCCTCATTCTGTGAACCGAAAGGTTGCCAGTTGGAATCCTCGTTGGGGCATATGCCGGGTTGTGGGCTCCACCCCTGGTGAGGGGCATGCAGGAGGCAGCCGATCAATGTTTCGCTCTCACATTGATGTTTCTCTCTCTCTAAAAAAATCAGTAAAAAATACATTTAGGAAACAGTTGGTAACACTGAGTGTACATTTGATGAAATGAAGGAAGCATTGTTAATTTTTTTGTGGTGATAATGTTTTGGATTTTTTTTTTAAAGTTCATTTTTAAAATATGCACTTCACTATTTTTTAAAACTTGTGGGTGAAGTGATATGATGTCCACATACAGATAAAACCAGGGTAGCCTGAGTTGGTAATTGTTGCAGCTCTGTGACGGTAGGTGGGGATATATTATAGTTTTCTCTCTCCTCTTATGTATGTTGAAATCTTCCTTGAGAAGAACTAAATATGAATCAAAAGAAAGTAAAACCACCTCCAACCAAAACAAAAACCTCTGCCAAAATCTAGTGGGCACTCAATCGAAAGCAGTAAACTCCCAGAATCCCTTAGCACCTCATGTTTTCTACCCAAATCATCGGGTCATTGATTACAAGAGGCTTCCTCACTCCAGTGGGTGACTGTACCCAACACGGTTTATTATCTTTATCAGATTTTGAGAAAATGGCTCTTCAGGTTGGTTTCTGTCAGCTGCCTCTGAGGTCAAGTACTGCTCTCAGGAGTTGACAGTTGCTATTTGGCTCCAACTCCTCAAGGTCATGCTCATTCCATTATCTCTCTAAGGCTGCAATTTTTGAACCCGCCTTTACTGGATATCAGATGCTTGGTTGTCTTTTTATAGATGACACCAATATCAGGTGGCATATAAAAGCTTTCCCAAACCATGATTGCCTTATTCATCAATTTATAAAACTGATCAGGAAGATGCTGGGGGATCTGTTATTGTAGTAATTAGGAAATAAATCGAAGACCCTAAAGCCCACCTCTGCTGGATAAGTAGGCTTTTAAAAAGGGTGATAAAGTTCCAACAAACAAACGCATCTGATTATTTAATTTGCTCTCCTCTCCCTTGACCTATACTTTTTGCTTCATGCTGATGTCTCTAGTTAGCAACTAATTGATTTCTCTTTTCTGGGTGAGGAGGATCATAATTTGACAGCCTGGATGCCTCTCATTGTTATTTTCATCTGCTTGGGTACTCAGGGTAAAGATTTCAAGGTTATTAGAAGAAATCCAGATCAAATATATTTAAAAAAATTTTTTTAAGTCAATTCATTTGGCATAAATAAGTTTCTGTCTTTCTTTATGTCATCACATTTAATCAAGATGGGCAACAGGAATCTTTCAGAAATAATAATCAGTTTACCAGGACTCTAGACCTAAACATTTACTGTTTAAATGAAATACAAACAAACAAACAAAAAAAACTCCCACCTTATTAAAACCACTATATTGGGGAATTCTGATTAGTTATTAAAAATCCATGGCAACATTAAAAGTTTTAAAGAATTACATTTGATCAGTGAGTGGTAATACAAGCGTGATATCTGAGAGAAGAATGGTATGAAGGTAACATTATAATTAATTAAAAGTTCTACTTCTTTTATGAAGGATATTAAATTTCAATATGAGGTTTAAGAGTTTCTGATTTCTGCCAGCTTTGGAACTTTCTAGATCTGCAGGACATTGAGTCACTCTCCTCCACAAAGCTTGACTATAGACTGAGTGGCCAGATTGTTATGCGTTCAGAGATCATAATAACTGGCCACTCAGTGTATGTGTGTTTCTGGTTCCTGACCAAATGCATGTTGGCGATGTCCTTCACCTCCGCACACCTCCCACCCCTGACCCCAATGAATCATACGGTACTCAGCCTCAGCTCTTAATCCATCGGATAAACAGGTAGAGTTTAGATAATCCCCAGACTCATCCCTCAGCTCCCGAGTCCTAGGGGTTGCTCCTCTTGGTTAGTCCAAGGGCCTTCATGGATGTTTAGCCAATAAAGTCGTTTCCTGTTTCCACTTTGCGCTCCATTCCTTCTCCTGAGCCTCTTCCTCTATTGGCACTTGCAGGTTCCTGTTGTTGTATACAGGGCTTTCCTTTCCATTTTTCCTATAGATCTGACTCCAACTCGGAGAATGGATTAAGAAGCTCTAGCCTGGCCTATCCAGCATGGCTCAGTGATTGAGCATCAACCTATGAACCGGGAGATCAAGGTTTGATTCTTGGTCGGGGCACATGCCAGGGTTACAGGCTTGATCTCTAGTAAGGGGTGTGCAGTAGGCAGCTAATCAATGATTATCTTTCATCATTGATGTTTCTGTCTTTCCCTCTGCCTTCCTCTCTGAAATAAATCTTTAAAAACATATATACATACATACATATATATATATATATATGTATATATATATATATATTTTAAAAAGTTCTAGCCCCATGGTTCTCAACCTTCCTAATGCCACGACCCTTTAATAAAGCTCCTCATGTTGTGGTGACCCTCAACCATAAAATTATTTTCATTGCTACTTCATCACTGTAATTTTGCTACTGTTATGAACTATAATGTAAATATCTGATATGCAGGATGTATTTTCATTGTTACAAATTGAACATAATTAAAGCATAGGGATTAATCACAAAAACAGTATATAATTATATATTGTGAAATATTTCTTTCTAATTACAAATAAATGAAATTTTGTCTTGAATCGTGGTGTAGCACAGGCAACAGTTTTCATATGACAACAGTAATGTACATTGCTACACTTTGCTACACCGAGGAGCGGTGTGTTGGTTCCTAAGATCATGGGAAATAGGTCTTTTCCTCTGGTCATAGGCGACCCCTGTGAAAGGGTCGTTCGACCCCCAAAGGGGTCGAAACCCACAGGTTGAGAACCGCCGTTCTAGCCTGAGTTATTGAAGGTGGACAGTTTAACCATGGTACCAAGCAGCTGTCAATCTAATGTAAGTAGTAATAGTATTTTTGTATTTCCCACTCCTGAGAGAGAAGAATCACACCATTGCTCATTCCCCGACAGCAGGCCTCCGGCTGACTCTGGAGCCGGCCCCAAACCTCAGGGAGACCTGGGCCTCCTTCTCCCTGGTATTCGGGGGCTCCTGGAGTGGGAGGCAACCCGAGACGGGGGGCCTGGCCTCGGAGCCCTCTGTGCTCCGGCTCTGGGTGCTCCCTGGATAAGAGGAGGGCGCCTACCAGGGAAAGGAAAGTTCACCACTGCGAATTTTCCCCAAAGTGCGTCACCACATGTGACAAATGGATACTCTCCTTCTCATAAGCCTGGGGCCTGGGACCCGAACAGAGTGGCTGAGTGCTTTACAAAAGAGAGGACTGCGCAGGCCGGGAGTCAGGTCTGACACACCCCCTCTCTCCCTGGCCTGCCCGGCCTGTGGGGCACCCATGGGACTACTGTCTCGAGGCTGAAAGGGGATGCCTTTCCCGGGGCCGCACGCCCATCCGGCCTGACCGAGCTAGAGCCAGGCCTCCCTCGGGATCTGCCCAGGATGCTGCCTACCGGTCATCATGATGGCAGCACAGAAACTGCGTTGCTGGGAGTTGCTCGGCGGCACTGTTTAGCGGGTTGCCTCCACTACTGCATTTACAGAAATTACATATTTCATACAATCAGGCCTGTCTCTCACTTAATCATCCCCCACATCCTATAAATCTCGGAAACGGACAGGTCTATAAATCACCGGCATTTTTCATTTGCCACTTATTCCGGGCCAGGCAGTTTCTTATTTAAATTGCCACACGAATAAATCTAATAATCCTTATTCACTTACATCATCTCAAACTTTAAATCTTATTCCGGCTGAGGTCATAAGTGAAATCGGGATGGAGGGCAGAACTAGCAGCTGTAACAACTCTAATAGCTTGCCAAATTATATTAAAGGGCCCAAATAACATTAAAAAGATGGGGGAGAATCGAATTACGTTATTAAAGCGTGATCTGCTGAGTCAGGCCAATGCGGGGCTCCGGCTGGGGTGGAGCTTCCTCGCGGGGCTCGTGCCAGCCGGAGGGGAAACGCCCGCCTGGCATATCGGATTGGCACACGCTGATTCATTCCTGGGTCAGGGCTGCCCGGCCTGGGCGCTGTTGACACTCAGGGTTGGACAGCTTTGCCGTGGGAGCCTGCGCCGCGCACAGGGACAGGTGTGGCAGCTTCCCGGGTCTCTCCGCTCACGAGATGCCAGCGCCACTCCCTGCCCCCAGCTGGGACGACTCAGAATGTCTCCAGATGGTGCCATGGGTCTCCAGGAGGAAGGATCCCCCCTGTTAATGACTACTGGTCCAGATGACCAGATGGGATTGAACTTGGGCCTCTCCCAGGGAGTACCGAGGGGTATTCCGACGGCTCTGGTGTGATATGGAGGCGGGCTCCATACTGTGGCCCTTTTCCCGAACATCGTGCTGCCAGCTTTAGTGGGTGGGCAGCGAGTCCAGTGTGGTTCTCAGACTAATGGGATGGAGGTGGGGGGTGCAGGGGGAGGATCCACAATGAGGAGAAGGGAGAACACTCAATAAATGGGACAACTCTCAGGACTCCCTGTTCAGGACACTTCCCCCTTCAGATCACCGCTTGCATCTCCACCCTCTGGAAGAATAGCCTTCCTGCCGAAGCTGGTTTGCTCGGTGGATGGAGCGTCGGTCTGCGGACTGAAGAGTCCCACGTTCGATTCCGGTCAAGGGCATATACGTTGGTTGTGGGCATATCCCCAGTAGGGGGAATGTGGGAGGCAGCTGATTGATGTTTCTCTCTCATCGATGTTTCTGACTCTGTCCCTCTCCCTTCCTCTCTGTGGAAAGTCAATAAAATATACATATATGTGCGTGCGTGTGTGTGTGCGTATGTGTGTGTGTGTGTGTGTGTGTGTGTGTATAAAATAAAAGGATAGCCTTCCAGCCCTGACATTCACAGGCTCACGTTGGCGTGGCTGTGGGTCAGGCCAGGACTTTCTGCGAGCATCTTAAATGGGAGGTGGTGTGATGTTCTAGTGATGGAAGGGAAATGGGGAATGTTTCTAAAAGGGCCGTTCAGATCCCAATAACTGGCTTACACAGAACCCCTCATTATCAGGCACGGCTGAATGCCGGGGATGGGGTGTCTGGCCCCCTCTCTTCTGGCTGGCAGACTGCATCTTGTGCTAGTTGGCGGGGATGCCGATAGTTCATCTCCTCGCGGTGGAAGGAACTGGCTGCGATTAGTTTTCCCAGAAACATTCTGCCAGGTCTCTGACAGACGAAGGAGTTATTCCCCGGATAAATCATCCTTGCTCTGCCATCTTAAATGCTCTCGCTTTTCTAGAAGGGCATCCATCCTGAGCCACCCAGGCCTAAGTAAAGCAAACAGTGCCATTACAATCTGGAGATGAAACCGCCTTACAGCTGTGTCATGGGCTGCGCGCTGGGAGGCATTTTTAATTATACGTTGGCCATACCTCTAGCCTAACTAATGGGAATGGGGATATACAATGGTACCTCGAGATACGAGTGCCCTAACATACGAGATTTTTGAGATATGACCTGTCGAGCGAGCTATTTTTGCTTTGAAATACAAGCAACAGTTGAGATACGAGTAATCATGCGGATTGGCCGGCTGCACACGACCCACCAGTTTACCTCAACTCGAGCGTCTCATAGTTTCCCACGCCTCAAGGTTATGGAAAGAATTAAACTCGTATCTCGAGGTACCACTGTAATTTATACTGGGGACCCCAAACACAGAAAGGAAACAATATCCGAATGAAACTTTGTGCCCAAGGACTGTCCTTTCTGATCAGCACTGAGAAAGGCAAAAGCCACTCCATTGTCTTAAACCTACGGGGACTTCTGAGTCACCGAGGTGTCCAGCTGATTCATGTTGCATTGGGAAGAGGTTATGGATCCAGTTCAACTTTTACCTGTAATCGTGGGCCCTCAGCCCACTGTTCCCCTTTATTCTCCGCGTGACATGTTATTTTCATTCATGTTCTCCGAAGATGAGTGTGGAGCGCTCCGCTATTTCATTTAGCCAGCCTGTGGAATGATTATGCCTTCCGGTGCCTTCCCACCTCGTTAAGATGCTGCCGGATGCCTGATATTTAAGGCCGCGTTATGACTGTAAAAATGAAGAGTATAAATCTTGCCTGCAGCCAATTTCCTACCTGTCCCCGAGTAGGAGGAGGCGGGAGGAAGAGGCAGGGATGCTTCCCTAGTCTAGTTGGGCTCCATTGCCATGGTCAAGTCACTATCTCAATCTACCTCATCTTTCTACAACGATGACTATGGCGCTGTTTGTCACTGGTCTTTCTGGCAGTTTCTCCATCTTAGTGACTCACGCGAGCGTGTTTTCGGAGCTCCGGCACTGATGTCCTGTGATTCCTAGGTCTGGGCTAAGGAAGCGGAGAAGGGGAGACGAGAATGCTGGCCTCTCTTGAGCAGTGTCCACAGGCTCGTCTCGATACCTGGGCCCTGATCCCCTCCGCCGAGTTTCATGTCAGCAGCATGTTTTCTTGGAGAAAACCCTTTCTGGAAACGCGCTTCCAGGGGCAAAGCCATGACCTTTTATTTATTTTTATTTTTATTATTTTTTTTAAATAGTCTTTGCATTTCTTTTTTTTTTAAATATATTTTATTGATTTTCTACAGAGAAGAAGGGAGAGGGATAGAAAGTCAGAAACATCGATGAGAGAGAGACATCGATCAGCCGCCTCTTGCGCACCCTACTCTGGAGATGTGCCCGCAAGCAAAGTACATGCCCCCGACCGGAATCGAACCTGGGACCTTTCAGTCTCCAGGCCGACGCTCTATCCACTGAGCCAAACCGGTCTCGGCAAAGCCATGACCTTTTAAGGATGGCATCAAATACTTTCAAGCCGGACATGTAGTTAGTGGTATAAACGAAACATTCCCTGAGTCACTCTCCTATCAGGGACGGCAATGGAGCTGGTGCTTTTTTTTAGAGAGAGATCACTTTATACCGCACATAAAAGTATTTCACATTTTATTTTTAAATATATTTTATCGATTTTTACAGAGAGGAAGGGAGAGGGATAGAGAGTTAGAAACATTGATGAGAGAGAGACATTGATCAGCTGCCTCTTACTCGCCTCCCACTGGGGATATGCCTGCAACTAAGATACATGCCCTTGACTGGAATCGAACCTGGGACCTTTCAGTCCGCAGGCTGATGCTCCATCCACTGAGCCAAACCGGTTTCGGCACATTTCACATTTTGATGCTCCCTCTGATTTGAGGAGAGTAAACATTCATGACCTGGTTTTCTCTGTAATCATGGATGCCCCCAGTGGGATGATTTTAAGGCCCAGAAGTTGGTCACCTGCACCAGTGGGTGGATAACGCTCCTAGGCTGTGTCATAGCTGATAAACGGGCTACAGTGACCAGACTGCTGCTCCTGGGGGCAGAGTCTATGTCTTTTTCATGACCTCTGCCCAGTTGAGGGCCTGCTCTATCTAACAGCAATGACCCCTTTCATTAAACACAGTTACATACCAGGCACAGTGCTGGGAACGATGCATGCATCTCATTTAAAGCTCGCTGCAGCTCCAGAGGTCCTGGGCTGGTGGATGGCCTACCTGCTCCCGAATCCATTCTCTGCCCTTTCCCGCTCTGTCTGTGTCACCTTCCCAGGCTCCTAGGTAGGGTCGAGGCAATGGTAAAGGCTGGGGGGCAGGAACGGGGAGGAAGTGAGGATATGTCTCCTTTCTTCTCTGATGCAGGTGTTGGCTGTGGGAGCAGCTGGGTCTCCTTCAGAGATCCAGCTCCACTAGCCCTGGCTTCTGGGCTGGCATCACTCCTAACGAGGGGTGGTAGTAGCTTCTGGATACCCCTAGACTCTGGTGGTTTCACCATCCTATTTGGCTTCTTAGCCTGTCAGTTACCCAGACAGCCGGTTCACCGTGTTAAGCGCCCTCTCTCTGAAATATCTGGAGTGGTTCTTCTCTCCTGTCTATACCTTGACTGATAAGAGGTACGCGCTATGGTACCCACATTCTCCATATGAGGAAACGAAGGCCCAGAGGTGAGAAGAAACCTGACTGGTCCTTCAGTCCACGCCTCTCTACCGTGAACTAATAAAAAGTCACCAAGTAGTTACCCAACAAAGCGACTCTTGACCCTGGACGCCTGAGGCTCAGAAAACATCTATACTGCATTGTTGCTGGGCCCCTTGAGAAAACCCATGCTTTAGCGCTTACCCGCCCCCTAGCGAGTTGTGCAACTTTGGAGACATGCCTTCATCATCACACCACTGCCTTACCCCTGTCACAGGATGGTGCAACTATAAAATACAAGGCCGACAGCAAGTGGGACTTGGCAATGTAGGTTCTCCCAGGAACCCACAGGCGGGAGCTTAATTGTGCCATAAAGTTTATGTGGCACCTGTGTAGGGGATGCTGCACATCTCATTTTGGTTCAACCACAAGTTCAACAGATATTTTTGAATGCCAGGCACTATTCTAGGCTCCTGGGGTTTTGCTGTGAACAAAACAGACAGAAACCGCTGCCCACAAGTACAGTCCACTTTCTGTTTTGTTGTGTTTTGTTATAAATACCCACAATTTGAAAAGATGCTATTTCTAAGAGCCTCAATGCTGGTGTACAGTCTTAGGTACCAACTGGACTTAAAAAAATGCTATGTGGCTGTTGGCCAAGAGCATTTTTTCTAAGGAGTGTAAAAGCCAGATAATGCATGGATGTACCTGTGGGTTAAAAAGGGAACAGAAGAGCTGAATCCAGTTTGGCTCAGTGGATAGAGCGTCAGCCTGCGGACTGAAAGGTCCCAGGTTTGATTCCGGTCAAGAGCATGTACCTTGGTTGCGGGCACATCCCCAGTAGGGGGTGTGAAAGAGGCAGCTGATTGATATCTCTCTCATCGATGTTTCTAACTCTCTATTCCTCTCCCTTTCTCTCTGTAGAAAATCATATATTTTTTTTAAAAAAAGGGGGAACAGAAGGTGTAATGTTTGTCCTCCTAGGAGGTAGTACAGTGCAGAGGTGAAGAGCATGCATCTTGGGGTCCAGCTGCCTAGGTGCAGATATCCGCGATACTCCTTACCAGCTCTGTCACCTTGGGCACGTCACTTAACTTCTCTGGATCTCAGTTTCTTCATCTGAAGAATGGGAATGGCGATACTAGTAAGCCTAATGTGTGGGGCTATAGAGAAAATTAAATGAGAAAACATGTGAAATCCTCAGAGTGGCGAGAACCGCTTAACAGGTATTGTTTCCTCTTCCTGAGGATGAATTGTGAGCAAATCTCAGGGAGGGCCTGCAAGCCAAACTCGTGAAGCTTTAAACAGACAAGTTCCATGAATGTGCAACACTGACGATTTTTTCCTGAAAATCTTACCCTTTGGATTTCTTTCTTGTCATTATCAGAAAGTGTGTCTGTCTTTCTTTCCCTGTAACTCCCATATCCTCTGAGCGGAATAACTCCCCTTCTTCGGAGGTATTGGCACCAATGAATATGTCTTTTTATTACAGCCTAGGCATTGGTTTTTTAAATTGTAATATATTTTATTGATTTTTTACAGAGAGGAAGGGAGAGGGATAGAGAATTAGAAACATCAATGAGAAACATCGATCAGCTACTTCCCACACGCCCCCTACTGGGGATGTGCCCGCAACCAAGGTACATGCCCTTGACTGGAATCGAACCTGGGACCCTTGAGTCCGAAGGCCGATCCTCTATCCACTGAGCCAAACGGGTTTCCGCCCAAAGGGTTTTTTTATTGAGTGTCTACCATGGGCAGCTGGATTGCTGAGGGAGTCGTAGGGACTGACACACACTGAGGAGTATGATGGGAAAGGGAGGCCAATTTAGTCATCAGGCTAATATCCAACTGTCTTGAACCATCTCCTCAGTCTATATTTGCTCATTTTTTTAATTTACTTCATTAGTAATCCATCTTGCACCATTTTTTTCAGCCATCCACTCAACGATCAACACCTATATGTGTTAAGCATTTCACTGGGGGTACAGTGGTGAGCAAGCAGGCACACTTCTTGCCTTTGCCAGCATCTTAGAGGCTGGGTAGCATAACCGGTTGCAGAAAAGAACATTCTTTTGCATAGAGGAGACATTCTCTGCCCCCCCCCCCTTCCTGGCTTATGGGATGACCCACTGGCTTATGGAGAGATCTCTCAGCTTTGGGGAGCCTCATGAGACAGCCCTGTAGGAAAGGGAACTTGGTGGGTCTCATGATCCTCAGAGGTTTTTCTCTCCGGGGAGCAGGTGGAGGGAATTTCGCACCCACCCATGCCCCCAGCTGTGAGGAAATGCAGTGGCTTTGGAGACCACCGCGTTCCTGGTGGTAGATGAAGGGCACGGGAGCCTTGAAGTGGCTGCCGAGGCCAGGTTAGTGCTGACGGGTTGGATCGGAGTCCCTCCGTGTGCTGGAAGCCGGTGGGCGCATTCATCTCCCTGGGGGACGAATGAAATCAATCCTCTCTCCGGATGGCAGCCAAGTGATAGGATGCGGAGATGAAAAGAGATTGCGAGGTTGTACGGGTGACAGCACCATCAATCGGGTCACGCGACCCGGCACTCTGTCCTCACCAAAGGCAAACGGCATCATCTTGTTTTTGCAACTCCGATGCGTTTGGGGTTCTGGAGAAAAGCCTGTTCCCACTAGCTTGGCTGAGAAGTTCACCCGAAATTCCCCTGTCTCATGAGACTTCATTCCTTTACGTTTCAGAATTTCTGTGCGTGAGAAGCAATTCCCATAGATCTGTTCACTACCGTTAATAGACTGACCTTGTGTCAGACTCTTCCCCGCTGTTGTCATTTTTATTGACTTTCATGAGACAGTGTGTCTTTGGGTTCCCGGGGAAGCAGACTGCGACTCGGAGATGGGCGTGGGAAGTTGGTGGGGAGCGCTCTCAGCATGGACCCTCAGGGAGGGGAGGGCAGGAAGCAGGACCGGTGCGGGAGGTTGGGCTGCATTGCAGCCAGCAATCGCCTTCCCTCAGCTGACTCCATGGTGAGCTCAGAGGACCCTTCTGAGTTGTCCCTCTGTGTGTGAAAGGACGGTGTCTTTGTACTGCCAGGTCAACCAGTCATTGATGCAAGCTGCCCCAGGAAGGGTCACGACCTCAGACAAGGTGGCTCAGCGGAGGCAGCTGGGAACTGTCAGCCTAGCGCTTTCCCCGGGGAATGAAACCGTGGGTCCTGGAGGGAAATCTGGGTGGCACAGGACAGCATTCAGGGCCAACACTTAGCGGAGGCCTTCAGGACAA
>PVJN01033852.1:0-23150 GCA_004026805.1 Lasiurus borealis | reverse complement strand
GAGGCAGCAGTGTAGGTGTTTACCTATGCCGCCATCTTGACTCCTCCTATTTTCATCTTTCCTTTAGCATAATTTTACTCCAACTCAACTCTACCTTTATGCCAACACTTTCATCCTAACTTTCCCCATATTGTTGTCTTGTTTCTCTTTCCCTTTTCCAACTCTAGATTTCCCCTATTCTTTCTCTTTACCTGGTTAAAATTTCACCCCACTTAAATATCTAATTTCAAATCCCCTACTACAAGTCCATACAAACCTCTCTCTTCTTGTCTTCACTAGCCAAAAAGTTGTTTTTTCTCTATGTCCTTTTGTTACTATTTGCCTGAACAATGATTATATTGATTTTTTTAATGTTTTTGTGAGATTGTTTTAGCATATTCTACTTGTTTTATTTTGATTTTTTGCTTGCTTTGTTTTTTACCTCTCTTTTCCCTCATCTCCCTTGATACCAGTTGTTATCCGCAGTTTGTATTAACCTCTAGGTAGTGGTTGCTGGTCTTTATTGGAATTAGTGTCTGTTCTATTGGAGTTTTCTCCTGACATCTATATTTTGTTCCCCTTGTCTCTCTTATCCACTTTCTTTTCTCTCTAACTTTGTTTCTTTTTCTCTTTTCTCCTTTTTTTATTTTATTTTATTTTTAGTTCATTTTTTTTCTCCCCCTCCCAATTTGATTTTGGCATTTCTTTCCTTTCTTTTTCCCTCAATTTCCTCTTCATCTTTCTCTACTTACCCCTAATTTGTCTTTCATTGATGGTCACCTTACTGGTGTTTATTAACATCGTGAATACATTTCTGTTCAGTGCCTTGTGTGCTGTACCAGATTGTGTTGTAGTTTGTGCCTTTGAATCAACATAGGACAGAGAACTACATAACCAGACACCCGGAGAAGAAAAACCATGGGCAGAAGAAGAAACAGCCCACATACGACAGGTAGGCAGGTATCACGAGAAAAGGAAGTAAATGAAATAGAAGCAGAAATAAGCCTGCCAGAGAAAGAGTTCAGAGAAATGATCATAAGGTGGATGAAAAGAATGGAAGATAAAATCGACAATCTGAGTAAGAGCCAAGAGGAAATCAAGAAGCAGCAAGAAGAAATGAAGAAGAACCTAGAGGAGGTGCAGAATAAACGAGAAGAAATGAAAAATGACATCACTGCTATAAAGAACTCAATAGAAAGAATCAAAAGTAGACTAGGAGAAGAGGGCCACATAAGTGAGCTAGAAGACACGGTAGGAAAAAACACCCAAGTACAGCAGCTTCTAGAAAAAAAAGTTAAAAGGCAAGACGAGAGCCTAAGGGAACTTTGGGATAACATGAAACAAAACAACATCTGCATAATTGGGGTTCCAGAAAGAGTGGAAACTGAACAAGAATTAGAGAACCTGTTTGAAAAAATAATGACAGAAAATTTCCCCAATATAGGAAATAAAAAACCCACACAAATCCAAGAAGCTCACAGAGTCCCAAGCAAAATGAACCCCAACAAACCGACACCAAGGCACATTTTAATTAAATTGGCAACAGCAACGACAAAGCAAGAATCTTAAAAGTGGCCAGAGAAAAACAGAAAGTTATCTACAAAGGAACCCCCATAAGATTAGCTACTGCTTTCTCAACAGAAACTCATCAGGCCAGAAAGGAATTGAATGAAATATACAAAGCCATGCAAAGGAAGGGTCTGAATCCAAGAATACTGTACTTTGCAAGACTCTCAATCAAAATTGAAGGTGAAATCAGAAGCTTCACAGACAAAAAAGGACTAAGGGAATATATTATCACCAAACCAGCAATGCAAGAAATGTGTAAGGGTCTGCTTTAATTAAAAAAAAAAAAAAAAGAGGAAGCGAAAAAGGAACTCGGGGGTAAGAACTAAAAATGGCAGCAGGTAAGTACTTATCAATAATAACTTTAAATATAAATGGATTAAATGCTCCAATCAAAAGAACTGATTGGATAAGAAAACATGATCCATATATCTGTTATCTGCAAGAAACCCACCTTAGGAAAAAAGATGCACACAGATTGAGGGTGAAGGGATGGAAGATGGTATTTCATGCAAATGAAAATGAAAAAAAAAAAAACTAGGGTTGCAATATTTATATCTGACAAATTAGATCTCAAAGTGAAGGACATAACAAGAGATAAAGAGGGCCACTTCATAATACTAAAAGGAACAAACCAACAAGAAGAAATAACTCTGGTAAACATATATGCACCCAATATAGGAGCACCTAAATACATAAAAATACTCTTGGAGGATATTAAGGGAGAGATTGACAGCAATACAATCATAGTAGGAGACTTTAATACCCCACTGTCACCATTGGACAAATCCTCTAAACAAAAAATCAGCAAAGAGACATCAATCCTAAATGACACACTAGACCAGATGGAATTAATTGACATCTTCAGAACATTTCACCCCAAAGCCACAGAATTTACATTCTTCTCCAATGCACATGAGTCATTTTCAAAGATAGATCATATGTTGGGCCAAAAGAAAGGTCTCTTCAAATTCAAGAAGATAGAAATCATATCAAGCATTTTCTCAGATGACAGTGTCATAAAACTGGAAATCAACTATAATAAAAAACAATAGAAAGAAATCAAACACATGGAGACTAAACAGCATGCTATTAAACAACGACCGGGAAACCAGAGAGATCAAGGAAGAAATAAAAAACATCATGGCAACAAATGACAATGACAGGACAACAATACATAATTTATGGGACACCGTGAAAGAAGTCTTGAGAAGGAAGTTCATAGCCCTAAAAGCCTACTGCAAAAAAACAGCAAACAATGGTAATAAATTACCTAACCCTACAACTCAAAGAGCTAGAACGAGAGCAACAAGAAAAGCCCAGTGTGCTCAGAAGGAAGGAAACAGTGAAGATCAGAGTGGAGATTAACAACTTGGAGACCAAAGAAACAATTCAAAAGATCAACAAAACCAAGAGCTGGTTCTTTGAAAGGATAAACAAGATTGATGGACCTCTAGCCAGGCTCACCAAGAAGCAAGGAGAGAAGACCCAAATAAAACAAAATCAGAAATGAAAGAGGAGAAATAACAACAAACCCCGCCAAATACAAAGGATTGTTAGAAAACACTATGAACAACTCTATTCTAACAAATTGGACAACCTGCAAGAAATGGACATTTTCCTAGAAAATATAACCTTCCAAAACTCAAAGAGGAGGAATCTAAACATCTCAATAGTCCAATAACTATGGAAGAAATTGAAGCAGTCATCAAAAAGCTTCCAGCAAATAAAAGCCCAGGAGAGTTTTACCAAACATTCAAGCTACACAGGAGAGTTTTACCAAACATTCAAGGAAGAATTAAAACCTATCCTCCTCAGACTATTCAAAAACGTTCAAGAACAAGAAGGAACACTTCCAAACACCTTCTATGAAACCAGCATCACCCTAATACCAAAACCAGATAAAGACAACACAATGAAAGAGAATTTTAGGCCAATATCTCTAATGAACATAGATGCCAAAATCTTCAACAAAATTTTAGCAAATCAGATCCAGCAGTACATCAGAAAGATCATACACCATGACCAAGTAGGATTCATCCCAGGAATGCAGGGATGGTACAATATCTGCAAATCAATAAACGTGATACATCACATAAAAAAATTGAGAGATAAAAATCACATATCAATTGATGCAGAAAAAGCATTTGACAAAATCCAATACCCTTTCTTGATAAAAAAAAAAAAACTCTCGGCAAAGTGGGAATATAAGGAGCATACCTCAACATCATAAAAGCCATATATGATAAATCCACAGCAAACATACTCAATGGGCAAAGACAGGGATGCCCCTAAGAACAGGAACAAGACAGGGATGCCCACTCTCACTTCTCCTGTTCAACATAGTACTGGAAGTATTAGCCATTGCATATAGACAAGAAGAAGAAAAAAAAGGCATCCAAATCGGAAAAGAAGAAGTAAAGCTGTCCTTATTTGGAGATGACATGATATTGTACATAAAAAACCCAAAGGACTCCATTCCAAAACTAATTGACTTAATTAATGAATTCGGCAATGTAGCAGGATACAAAATTAATGCTAATAAGTCTGTGGCATTTCTATACACTAATAGTGAAATTACAGAAAGAGAGACTAAAAAAGCAATCCCATTTACCATCGCACCAAAAAAATTAAGATATCTAGCAATAAACCTAATTAAAGAGCTAAAGGACCTATATGTAGAAAACTACAGGAGACTGAAAAAAGAGATAGAGAAAGATGTTAACAGATGGAAGAGCATACCATACTCATGGATTGGGAGAATCAACATCATTAAAATGTCCATACTACCCAAAGCAATCTATAGATTCAATGCACTACCCATTAAAATACCAATGGCATATTTCATAGACCTAGAAAAAACTCTCCAAAAATTCACCTGGAATAATAAAAGACCTGAATATCCACAGCAATCCTGAGAAAGAAGAATAAAATAGCTGGGATTTCAACACCAGATTTCATGCTGTATTACAAAGCCACTCTTCTCAAAACAACCTGGTACTGGCACAAGAACAGACATATAGACCAATGGAAATAATAGAAAATCCAAATATCGACCCAAACCACTACGCTCAATTAATATTTGACAATGGAGGTAAGACATCTCTTCAATAAATGTTGTTGGGATAGATTCATACAAAAAAATGAAACTAGACCACCAACTTACCCCATACACAAAATAAACTCCAAGATATAGGACTTAAACATAAGACAGGAAACCAAAAAAATACCAGAGGAATCCACAGGCAGCACAATCTCAGACATATGCTGACGGAACTTCCTCACTGATACTACTCCTAGGGCAATAAATGCTAAAGAGAAAATAAACAAATGAGGCTACATCAAAATAAAAAGCTTTTTCATAGCAAAAGAAACCATCAACAAAACAAGAAAGCCCACTGTATGGGAGAACATATTTGCAAATGTTATCACTGATAAAGGTTTAATCTCCAACATCTACAACCAACTTATACAACTTAATAAAAGGAAGATAATGATCCAGTAAAAAATGGGCAACGGACCTAAAGAGAATCTTTTCGAAAGAAGACAAAAGGAAGGCCAAAAGACACATGAAAACATGCTCAAAGTCACTAATTATGCAAGAGATGCAAATCAAAACAAATGACAATGCGATACCATCTCACACCTGTCAGAATGGCTATCATCAACAAATCAACCATCAAGTGTTGGCCAGGATGCGGAGAAAAAGGAACCCTTCCTCGTGCATTGCTGGTGGAAATACAGACTGGCACAGCCACTGTGGGAACAGTGTGGAATTTCCTCGAAAAACTAAAAATGAAATTCCCATTTGACCCAGAAATACCACTCCTAGGAATATATCTAAGAAACTAGAAATACCAATCTGAAAGGATATATCCATCTCTATGTTCATAGCAGCACAATTTACAATAGCTAAGATTTGGAAACAGCCTAGATGCCCCTCAGCAGATGACTGGATCAGAAAACTATGGTACATCTACACAATGGAATTCTATGTTGCCATAAAAATGAAGGAATTCTTACCATTTGCAGCAACCTGGATGGAACAGGAGAGCATTATACTAAGTGAAATAAGCCAGTCAATGAAAGAAAAATATCACATAATCTCATTCATTTATGGATAATAAACTGATGAGCAAAAAGATAGATACAGAGACAGTAAAGCATCAAACAGATTGTCAAATTACTGTGAGAAGGTTGGGGATAGGTGGGGTAAATAAGAGATCAACTGAAGGACTTGTATGCATGCATATAAGCATAACCAATGAACACTAGACACTGGGTTGGGGTGGAGTGAGGGCATTTATGGGAGTGGGTTACAGGAGGCAATGGGAAGATATGTACACATATAATACATTAATAAAAAAAGATCTAAGCTAAACTAAGACTTCAATTTGGTATATCATTAAATGTTAGTGCTTTAGGAAAGAGGAAAGTTTAAATGGCTTATAAATGGGTCACTATGTTTATAGGACTTATTACCTTAAGAAAAATTCATTACCCTAAGAGAATCATTGATTGGCTGCCTCCAGCACAACTCATATTGAGGATCAAAAAATGCAAACAATAAGGTCCACCTAAGGAAGAGGCTGTGGGGAGCAGCAGTTGCTAGGCACCTTGCCTAGCCACCATGCAGACTTGCTGCGGCTGCAGGAACCCACACATACCACCCCCAACAACGTGTGTCTATGGAGGACACTGCCCTAGACTCCATGTGCCAGAAGCAGACACTGCCACAGGAAACTTGGCAGCCATCATTGATCTGCAAGACTCTCACCCCTGCTGTGAATTTACTCACACCTATTAGAACTGAGGACCTGAGAAGACTAAAGAGGCTGCAGATCTGTAGAAATCCCTACTGGTGGTGGTAAAAAAAAAAAAAAAAAAAAGGTGGTGGGGTTGCGGGGGACTGGACAGTAGAACAAGGAAAAAGGATCAGCCCTGCCCACCTGAACACAGGGGAAATGCCCTCTTTTCCACTAACAAAACAGTTACTTTTAACCTGACTTCCAGTGATATGAGATAAAGGGGAACAGCCCAGGGCTGGAAATCTGTTCCCCTGCAGGTGGCAGCAAAGAGGAGCTAGAAAGCCAGGCTGAGACATTAGGAGAGAAAGCGCCCAGCCCCCTGCCCTACAAGTACCACTCCCAACACTATTCTGAACAAACCATCTGGCCAAGACTGCTGCTTGGTAGAAGGGAGAGTAGCTCAGAACTGGGAAACTCAAGGTGTGAGACTCAAACAGATCCAGATTTTAGGCTAAGGAGGCCCCACCCATAGACTATTAGGGGCTACAAACTCTCCAGCCTCAATCAGGTTGCCCTGGGCCAAAGAAGCTGCAGGGAGGCCCCCGATAGACTCACCAACAGACCAGATTCAATAACCCAGTGAGCTTCAAAAATAGTGAACCTAAAGGTTTTTGAGTGTAAGGGAGTGGGTTTTCATTTTGTTTTTGTTTTTTGTTCACTGTTTGTTTTCCCTCTTTTTTTCTTACATATCTCTAATTTCTCTCTTTCTATTGATTCTATTCACTTTTTGTCTTTTTATTGTTATAACTAGAGGCCCGATGCATGAAGATTCATGCAAAAATGGACCTTCCTACCCCTGGCTGCCTTCCTTTCCACCCTTGCTCCGGCTGGAGCTGCCTTGCCACCTTCCCATGCCGCCCAGAAGCCTGGAGAAGCTGGGGTGGTGTGGAACACCTGCATCATCACCATGGCAATGACACAAGCATTCCGCCCTCTAGCTGCATGGTACCTGTATATGCAAATTAACCCATCTTTGTTGGGTTAATTAGCATACTCACTTCTGATTGGCTGGTGGATGTCACAAAGGTACGGTCAATTCACATCTTTCTCTTTTATTAGTGTAGATTTCTTTCTCATTTTATTGTTTTTTCCCTTCTCTCTCTTCTTTTTGTTTAACTTTACCTACCTCTCCTATATAATAAAAACCTAAGCATCACATGACACCCTTACACAACATTATCATAAGACGGCCACCACAATATTGTCACAAGATGGCCACCACAAGATGGCCAGCAGGAGAAGGCAGTTGTGGGTGATCAGGCCGGCAGAGGAGGACAGTTGGGAGTGATAGGACTGGCAAGGGAGGGCAGTTGAGGGCGATCATGCTGGCAGTTGGGAGCAATTAGGCTGGCAGGGGAGTAGTTAGACATCACTCATCCTCCAAGGGAGCAGTTAGGAAGCAATCAAGCTGGCAGGCAAAAGTAGTTAGGGGAAAACAGACAGGCAAGCGGGCAAGTAGTTGGGAGCCAGCAGTCCTGGATTGTGGGAGGGATGTCCAACTGTCATTTAGGCCTTATCCTGAAGTCAGTCATCCTCCAAGGGTTCCCAGATTGGAGAGGGTTCATGCTGGGCTGAGGGAAATGACTGCATGCATGAATTTCATGTACCACACCTCTAGTATCTTTTTTTTAATTAAATTTTTATTATTCAGAGAAAGAATCCAAGATGGCAGCATAGGTAAACACCTACACTGTTGCCTCGCACAACAATTTCAAAACTACAACTAACTACAGAACAGAATCATCCAGAACCACAGGTAAGCTGGCTGAGTGGAAATTCTACAAATAGAGGGAAAGAGAGGGGTGAAAGAGAGGGACTTACGGAGACCCAGAGAAGCTGCAAAAATCTGAGGTACGGAGATGCGCGCACACGCACGCATGCAGTGAGAGCAGGTGCCAGAGTACCTGGCTGATTTTCTCTGGCAGTAGGGAAACGGAGACTCTCAAAGGCATTGAAACCCTTATCCTACAACACTAAACCCCAGATCCAGCCAAAACTTATACAGGGGAGTTTGGACTGTGAAAAGGGAGAGATGCACAGAAATTTAGGGGAGTGGCAAAAGATCAGAGGTCTGGTGGCGCGAACGGCATTGTGTGCAGAGGACAGACTGATTTAATTTTAAAAAAATTATTATTCAGATTATTACATTTGTTTCTCTTTTATCTGAATAATAAAGGTTTAATAATAAAAAAAATCTTTCTTATTAATATTATTACATTTCTTTCTCTTTTTTTCCCCTCCATAGCTCCCCTCCACCTGGCTCCCACCCTTCCCGCTACCCTTACCTTCCTCCTGTTGACCTCATCCATAGGTGTATGATTTTTGTCCAGTCTCTCTCTGTACACCCTTCACCCCTTTTCCCCTAAGAATTATCAGTCCACTCCCTTTCTGTGCTCCTGATTCTATTATATTCACCAGTTTATTCTGTTGTTCAAATTTTTAATTCACTTAATTTTTAGATTCACTTATTGATAGATATGTATTTGTTGTTCATAATTGTTTGTTTTTTACCTTTTTCTTCTTCCTCTTCAAAAAGAGTACCTTTCAGCATTTCATATAATACTGGTTTGGAGTTGACGAACTCCTTTAGCTTTTTCTTATCTTTGAAGCTCTTTGTTTGCCCTTCAATTCTGAATGATAGTTTTGCTGGATAGAGTATTCTTGGTTGTAGGTTCTTGCTATTCATCACGTTGAATATTTCTTGCCACTCCCATCTGGCCTGCATTGTTTCTGTTGAGAAATCATCTGACAGACGTATGGATGCTCCCTTGTACATAATGGACTATTTTTCTCTTGCTGCTTTTAATATTCTCTTTGTCTTTTGCTCTTGGTATTTTAATTATGATGTGTCTTGGTGTAGTCCTTTTTAGATTCCTTTTATATGGGGTTCTGTGTGCTTCCTGGACTTGTAAGTAAGTCTAATTCTTTTACCAGATATGGGAAGTTCTCAGTCATTATTTCTTTAAATAAGTTTTCAGAATCTTGCTCTGTCTCTTTCTTTTGCACCCCCACAATTCTGATGTTGGTATGCTTGAAGCTGTCCCAGAGGCTCTTTACATTATCTTCACATTTTTGGATTCTTTTCTCTTCTTGCTTTTCCAGTTGAGTATTTTCTGATTCTTTATATTTCAAGTTTTTTACTTGATTCTTGCCTTTCTCTAGTCTGCTGTTAGGTTTCCGCATAATATGTTTTATTTCAGTCGGTGTATGTTTAATTTCTAGTTGGTCCTTTTCCATCTCTAGTTGGATCTTTTTCATCTCTAGTTGGTTCTTTTTCATCTCCTCTTGGCTCTTGCTAACTTTATCCAACTTCTCTAAGATATTCCTGAAAAACCTTATAAGCATGGTTTTGAACTCTATATCCACTCGTTTGTTTTCCTCCATTTCTTTTGTTTGTGATCCCTTCCCTTGTCTCATCATTTTCACTATGCCTGGAGAAGTTCTGTGTTGGATTCAGCCTTATGATACCAGACTTGCAAAACCACAAAAGCTTCTCTGTTGAGCTTGGGATGGGTGGAGTCTCAGGGCTTAAGGGGCCACCTTGCCTTCCAGTTGGCCCTGTCCTCCACAGCCCCTGAGTCTCACGTGACTGGGTAATCACTGAAGTGGTCCCAGTGTGCGCGAGCACCCTCGCAGTGCCTCTAGACTGCTGCCCCTCAGACTCCCCTGTGCTCCAGAACCATATGAGTCTGGGTCCCCAGAGTTTCACCGGAAACTGTGGTTTAGTGGAGTTAGAAGTGACCCAGTTGGGAGGGTCTATCTCCCGCCCACTTGTGAAAGCCAGTGGCACAATCAGCAGTCGGTCCTCTGTGTGCAGTGCCGTGCGAGTCACCAGACTTCTGATCTTTTGCGACTCCCCTAAATTTCTGTGCACTTTTCCCTTTTCACAATCCAAACTGTCCTAGTATGAGTTTCAGCTGGATCTGGGGTTTAGTGTCCTAGGATAAGGGGTTCAATGCTGTTTAGAGTCTCCGTCTCCCTCCCACCACAGAAAGCCAGCCAGGTACTCCGGCACCCGCTCTCTCCATGCATTTGTCTCCATACCTCAGCTTTTTGCAGCTCCTCTGGGTCTCTGTGAGCCCCTCTCTTTCTTTCTAGTTGTATAATTTCCATTCAGCCAGCTTTCCTGTGGTTCTGGATGATGTCTGTTTGGTCTTTTAGTTGTAGTTTTGAAATTGTTGTGCGAGGCAGCAGTGTAGGTGTTTACCTATGCCGCCATCTTGGATTCTCCTCTAGTATCTTAATATATCCATTGTTACCACATTTTAAATTTATTATTGTTATTTTTTATTTGTTAGGCTTGCTGACTTTGCCCTAAATTCATTATTATTTCATTATTTTTTGTTTCCTTTTCTTTTTCATCCCTATACTAGTTCTTTTAGCTCTCTCCTTGCTCCTTTATTGCCATATTTTCTTCTTCTTTCTCCCTCTGTTTTATTTCCCCTCTCAGTGTTTGGTCTTGTATATTTTTTACCTCTTAGTATATTTTTTACATTTTCTTTGTTTTCTTACTCTTCTTTTTCCTTCTTAGTCTTTCCTGTTGTTATTTTGCTTAACTTTATTTTGGTGGTGTTTTGATTCAGTCCTATTGTGTCTTGTTCTGTTATGTCAAACCTGTATAAGAGCTGGTATGACAAGATTGAAGTTGAGCCTCACTGTCAACAATTCAGAAGGAGTATTCCCTCCATGAATGGGACGTCAATAATCAAGTCCCAATTATAGCAGGAGATCTCAAATAATGGACATAAGAGGCAATCCTAGAGCATCCAGCTCAGGTAATCAAAGATACAGCACCACTAAATCCCTCAAAACACTTTCTACATAAAGCCATCTCACAAAGACTGGGAGGTATGACATTTCTCTATAATATACTGAAATAAATACAAAGAGACAAATAAATGGGGAGACAAAGAAACAACCCACAAATTAAAGAAAAGGAGGCGTCTCCAGAAAAAGAACTAAATGAAATGGGGGCGAGCAACCTATCAGAAATGAAGTTCAAATCAATGGCTATAAAGATGCTTAAAGATCTGAGTGCAAATTATAACAGCATAAGAAAGAAAAATGTCCATACTACTCAAAGCAGTCTATAGATTCAATGCAATCCCTATTAAAATGCCAATGGCATTCTGCACAGAACTAGAACAAATTCTCCAAAAATTTATATGGAATCATAAGGGACCATAAAGAGCTGCAGCATTCCTTTGAAAGAAGAACAAAATAGTAGAGATCACAAAACCAGATATCAAACTATACTACAAACCCACTGTACTCAAAACTGCCTGTTACAAAACAGGCATACATTTCATGGATCAGAACAAAGACCCCAGAAATTGTCTCTCCACACCTTTATGATCATTAATATTTGACAAAGGATGCAAGCACAACAAATGGAGTAAATGTAGTCTCTTCAACAAATGGTTTTGGGAAAACTGGACAGATACATGTAAAAAGATGAAACTAGACTACCACCTTATACCACACACAAGAATAAACCCAAAATGAATAAAAGATTTAAATATAAGCCATGAAACCATAAAAATCCCCAAAAACATGTGCAGTAAAATATCAGATGTAGCAAAATTTTTGCTGATACATCTCCTAGGGCAAAAGAAACAAAGGAACAAATAAATAAATAGGACTATATAGATATATGCCTAAGAGACTGTTATGACCAGTCAACTGAATGATCAGTGGACCAATCACTACGAGGATGCATGGACCACCAGGGGAAAGATGCTCAATGGAGGGGCTGCCCCCTGATGGTCAGTGTGCTTCCACAGCTAACCTCTCAAAGCTGGCCAACCTCCCGCAATCCCTACCCACACCCTATGGGCCCCAATTGGCCCTATTCATCAGCCAAACTAAGGGACCCCACCTATGCACAAATTTGTGCACCAGAGACCCTATCCATGCATGAATTTGTTACAAAGCTTCTGCAAAGCAAAAGTAACTACCATCAAAACGAAAAAGGAACCTAGTGTATGGGAAAACATATTTGGCAATTACATATCTGATAAGGGGTTAATTATCAAAAAAAAAATTACTTATACAATTCAACAAAAGGAAGACAAAAATCTAATTTAAAAATGTGCAGAGGACCTAAATAGACACTATTCCAAAAAGCATATATAAAAGTCCAAGAGACATATGAAAAAAAATTTCTCAAAATCACTAGTCATTAAAATCTCAATGAGATATCACCTCACATCTGTCAGAATAGCTCAATATATTAACAAATGAGCTGGTGAGGATGCAGAGAAAAGGGAAAACTAGTTCAGTGCTGGTGGGAATGCAAATTGGTACAGCAACTATAGAAAACAGTATGGAGTTTCCCCACAATATTCAAAATGGAATTGCCATTTAACCCAGCAAACCCACTTCTGGGAATATATCCTAAAACTCCCAAAACACCAATCATAAAGAATATATGCATTTCTATGTTCACAGTAGTGCTTTTTTACAATAGCTAAGATTTAGAAACAACCCAAGAACCCATCAGTGGATGAGTGGATAATAATGATGTGTGACATTTACACAATGAATATTATGCAGCTGTAAAAAAAAAAAAAAAAGGTGTTTTACCTTCAAGATAGCATGTTTGGACCTGGAGACTATTATGCTAAGTGAAATAAGCCAATCTGAGAAAGACAAATATCACATGATCTCACTTATTTGTGGAATCTAATGAACAAACTGAACTGACCAACAAAATAAGACCTGAAGCATAGAGGAATGGAACAGACTGACATGCCTCCATGTGTGGTGTGTGGATGAGGAGAGATAAACTAAAGAACTTATATACTTTTATGCAAAACCCATGTACATGAACAATAAGGTGGTGAAGATCTGGGTGGGTGGGTAGGGGCTGGGTGGATGCCAGTGGGGAGGGAAATGGGAGCTATCTGTAATACTGTCAACAATAAAATAAAATGTTTAAAGGGTTAAAATAAATAAAATTAATAACATTCAAAAATATAAATATTCTGTACAAGGTTTTAAATAATTCATAAATCATAAACTCATAATGGTTCTGAGAACAAAAAAGGAAATTTTAGAGACATTTCTTACCTTTAAACCATCATGAAAGGCAAAACTTCTATGAAGAAATCATTGTCTTTTTTTTTTCAGAGAGGAACACAAAAGTTAGAACTCATTTTATGCCCTATTCACTCATTCACTTACTCACACTTACAGCAAGTTACTGAATACTTGCTATTACTGGAGCCTTATGTATACTAGGTATTAAGAATAGTATAACATAAGACAAGAAAATCAAATTTAAATGTATTCCACAAATTACCCATTGTTTTTAAACAAATGTTTTTACAAAAAGCAAAATAGTGAAACTACCATATGCATGTATGTACATATAGTGCCTTCATCTACCTTCTTTTCCTGCTAAGAAATTTTAAAGCTATGTTATTTAGAGCAAAGAAGCAAGAGTGGGGAGAATTCACAGAGATGAGACAGAAAGTTCTTTCCTCAAACCTACTGGTTTTAATTAATGCCCTCTAGACATAAAACTTATTCTTAAACCGAACTCTTTTCCTTATCCTGTTCAAATTGTAGTTTCAATAATGAGGAAATACAAAATCTACTCCATTCGGAGAGGCACAGTGAAGACTGTACTCTGAGAATGAAGACAGAGATCAGCCATACTAATTTGTTCCAGTGCTCCTCCCAAACTATGTATGTATTTAGTTTTTACTACATTTGGCATATATTGAATCTCAGAGGTATAAATAGAGAAGCTGCTATACAGAAAACAATTACAGACTTTTAGAAAGAACAATAAGAAAAAAAAAGTTCTGGTTGAGTTGTGTGAAAAGAAGCCCAGGTGGTCTCAGGCAACTCAACTCAGCCTCAGTTTTCTAAGCTGTCAAATAGGAATGATGAAACCTTGTTCTAACTCACTAATAAAACCATTATTCAACTTTTTAATGCTCTATAAATGAGGTTATTATTATGAACTACCAAACAGGGGGACTCTGACTATAGGAGGTGTTTTTGTTTTAAGATATATGTATAATAATTTAAAAAAAGAGGCCCGAAAACTACAATTAAAAGACAGAACAGACATCATCTAGAACTAGAGGAAAGCTGGCTGAGTGGAAATTCTACAACTAGAAGGAAAAAGAGGGGCTCACAGAGTCTCAGAAGGGCTACAAAAAGCTGATGTATGGAGACACGCACGTGGAGAGGACGAGTGGCAGAGCACCTGAAGCCTATATCCGACTGCAATGAACCCTAGTTCTGGATGAGACTCATATGGGGGGAGTTGAAACTGTCGCGAAAAGGGAGGGTGCACAGAAACTTAGGAGAGCTGGAAAAAGGCAGAGGTCTGGAGACGCGTACATCACTGCACAGAGAGAATGGACTGCTGATTGTGCTGCTGGCTTTCTGTAATGGGAGAGAGACAGAACCTCCCAACTCATGAATTCCATTTCCGACTGCACTGAACTCCAGTTTCAGGAGAGACCCTGGTGACCCAAACTCATACGAGTCCCCACAGTGCACAGGAATAAAAAAGGCAAAGGTCTGGAAGCATGCTCATGTGCACAGAGAGGGCTGTAGCGATTACAAACACTGAGACCCCAGTCCAATAGGGCAGGGCTGATTAGAAGCCAAGGCTGTCTGCTCAACCCTGAGACTACCCCATCCAAGTTCAACAGATATGCTTTTGCAGTTTGCAAGTCTTGTATCATAAGGCTCACTCCAGCACAGAAGTTCTCCCAGCATAGTGAAAATGCAGAGAGAAAGGAATAGATCACAAACTAAAGAAATGGAGGAAAACAAATGACTGGATATAGAGTTCAAAACCATGGTTATAAGGTTTTTCAAGAATTTCCTAGAGAGGAGAATTCAAGATGGTGGCATAGGTAAACACCTACACTGCTGCCTCCCAATTTCAAAACAACTAAAAGACAGAACGGACAGCATCCAGAACCAGAGAAAAGCTGGCTGAGTGGAAATTATACAACTATAAGGAAAGAAAGGGGTTCATTGAGACCCAGTGGAGCTGCAGAAAGCTGAGGTACGGAGACGTGTACATGGAGAGAGTGGGTGCGGGAATAACTAGCTGGCTTTCTCTGGAGGGAGGGAGACGGAGACTGCCAACTGCATTGAACACCTAATCCTACGGTACTGAACCCCAGGTCAGGCGAGACTCATACAGGGGAGTTTGGATTGTAAAAAGGGAGAAGTACACAGAAATTTAGGGAAGTCACGAAAGGGCAGAAGTCTGGTAGCTTGCACAGCACTGCTTGCAGAAGACCGATTGCTGATTGTGCCGCTGGCTTTCACGAGTGGGTGGGAGACAGAGCCTCCCAATGCATCACTTCTAACTACACTAAACCCCAGTTTTGGGCGAAACCCTGGAGACAGACACTCATGGTCCCGGAACGCAGGGGAGTCAGAAAGGCAGTGGTCTAGAGGCACTGCGCAAGTGCACAGGGACCACTCCAGCAACTACCAGAGTCATGTGAGACCCAAGGACCATGGAGGGGTGACCAAATAGAAGGCAAGGCAGTCCATTAAACCCTGAGATGCCATCCATCCCAAGTTCAATAGAGAGGCTTTTGCAGTTTTGCAAGTCTAGTATCATAAGGCTGAATTCAACACAGAAGTTCTCCTGACATAGTGAAAATACAAAGACAAAGGAAGAGATCACAAACAAAAAAAATGGAGGGAAACAAACAAATGAATATAGAATTCAAAACCATGGTTATTAAGGATTTTCAAGAATATTCTGGAAAAGATGGGTAAATTTAGCGAGACCCAAGAGGAGATGAAAAGGGATCAACTAGAAATTAAACATACACTGACTGAAATAAAAAATATTATACAGACACCTAACAACAGATTAGAGGAAGGCAAGAATCAAGTAAAAAAATTGAAATATAAAGAATCAGAAAACACTCAAATTGGAAAAGCAAAAAGAAAAAATAATCCAAAAGTGTGAAGATAATGTAAGGAGCCTCTGGGACAGCTTCAAGTGTACCAACATTAGAATTGTGGGGGTGCCAGAAGAAGAAAGAAAGATACTGAAAACCTATTTGAAAAAATAATGACTGAAAACTTCCCACATCTGGTGAAAGAAATAGACTTATAAGTCCAGGAAGCACACAGAACCCCATATAAAAGGAATCTAAAGAGGACCACACCAAGACACATAATAATTAAAATATCAAGAGCAAAAGACAAAGAGAGAACGTTAAAAGCAGCAAGAGAAAAATAGTTAATTACGTACTCTGGAGCACCCCTACGATTGTCAGCTGATTTCTCAACAGAAACTATGAAGGTCAGATGGGAGAGGCAAGAAATATTCCATGTGATGAACAGCAAGAACCTACAACCAAGAATACTGTATCCAGCAAAACTATCATTCAGAAATGAAGGGCAGATAAAGAGCTTCACAGACAAGAAAAAGCTAAAGGAGTTCATCAACTCCAAACCAGTATTATATAAAATGCTGAAAGGTACTCTTTAAGAAAAGGAAGAAGAAAAAGGTAAAAGATAAAAAATTAGGAACAAATACATATCTATCAACAAGTGAATCTAAAAATTAAGTATATTCAAAAATATGATGAACAGAATAAACTGGTGAATGTAACAGAATCAGGAGCACAGAAATAGGGTGGACTGATAATTCTCGGGGAAAGGGGTAAGGGGGGTGCAGGAGCAACTGAACAAAAATGATACACCTATGGATGAGGTCAATGGGGGGGGAGGTAAGGGTAGAGGGAGGGTCGGGACCTGGGTGGTGGTGAGGTATGGAGGGGAAAAAAGAGAAACAAATGTAATAATCTGAATAATAAAGATTTAATTTAAAAAAAAAAGAAATTTCCTAGAAAAGATGGTTAAATTTAGCAAGACCCAATAGAGATGAAAAAGGACCAACTACAGATGAAAAAGGACCATCTAGAAATTAAACAAACACTGACTGAAATAAAAAACATTATACAGAGTCCTAATAGCAGACTAGAGGAATGCAAGAATCAAGTCAAAGATTTGAAATACAATGAAGCAGGAAACTCCACTGGAAAGCAAGAAGAGAAAAGAATCCAAAAATGTGAAGATAGTGTAAGGAGCCTCTGGGACAACTTCAAACATACCAACATTAGAATTATGGGGGTGCCAGAAGAAGAGACAAAGCAAGATACTGAAAACCTATTAGAAGAAATAATAACTGAAAACTTTCCACATGTGGTGAAAGAAATAAACTTACAAAACCAGGAAGCACACCGAACCCCAAATAGGAATGAACTTACAAATCCAAAAAGCACACAGAACCCCAAATTAAAATACCAAGAGCAAAAGATAAAGAGGGAATATTAAAAGCAGTAAGAGAAAAACAGTTATTTACCTACAAGGGAGCACCCATATAATTGTCAGCTGATTTCTCAACAGAAACTATGCAAGCCAAATGGGAATGGCAAGAAATATTCAAAGTGATGATTAGCAAGAACCTACAACCAAGATTACTCTACCCAGCAAAGCTATCATTCAGAATTGAAGGGCAGATAAAGAGCTTCACAAATAAGAAAAAGCTAAAGTAGTTCATCAGCACCAAACCATTTTTATATGAAATGCTAAAAGGTACTCTTTAAGAAGAGGAAGAAGAAGAAAAAGTATAGATTGCCGAGACCGGTTTGGCTCAGTGGATAGAGCATCGGCTTGCGTACTGAAAGGTCCTGGGTTTGATTCTGGTTGGGGGCATGTGCCTTGCTTGCAGGCACACCTCCACTGTGGAGCGTGCAGGAGGCAGCTGATCGATGTCTCTCTCTCATCAATGTTTCTGACTTTCTATCTCTCTTCCTTCCTCTCTGTAAAAAAAAATTAATAAAATACATTAAAAAATAAATAAAAAGTATAGATAAAAATTACGAACAACAAACACATAGCTTTCAACAAGTGAATCTAAAACTCAAATAAATTAAAAATCTAATGAACAGACTAAACTGGTGAATATAATAGAGTCAGGGACATGGAAAGGGAGTGGACTGACAATTCTCAGGGGGAAAGGGATGAGGGTGATGCAGGAAGAGATTGGACAAAAAATCATATACTTATGATTGAGGACAATGTGTGGGGAGGTACGAGCAGAGGGAGGGGTGGGAGCTGGGTAGAGGGTAGCTATGGGGGAAAAAAAGAGAAACAAATGTAATAATTTGAACAATAAAGATTTATTAAATCAAAAAAAAAAAAAAAGAAAAGAAAAAACTAGAGGCCCAGTAGCCCAGTGGCCTGGCCTGTGGGGATCAGGTCAAAACCAGCTCTGCGACATCCTCTGAGGGGTCCCAGATTGCGAAAGGGTGCAGGCCAGGCTGAGAAACTCCACAGGTGCACTATCAGGACCAGGGAGGAACTTCAAGAGGAGCTTCAGGGCATGTTTGGCCCATCTCTCTCAGTCTGCATGGGCCCAGGCACCAGCAGCAAGCTAACCTACTGGTTGGAGTGTCTGCCCCCTAGTGGTCAGTGTGCATCATAGAGACTGGTTGAACAGTCAAACAATTGGGCATTTAGCATATTAGGCTTTGATAGATAGATAGATAAGCATATCTTCAGATGGAAGATAGTTCGTAACATGTTTTGAAAGTAAAATCTACTTTGAGGTAGTGTGCTGGTTTGTCTAGATTCATATTCCTAGCAGAAAGCAAAAAGGAATGAAGCAGACCAACTGTTCTAACAAATTCCAGGAGTAATGTCTGTCTATCTGTCAGTCTCTTTCTCTTCAACAAGAAACTCAGTGTCTTTCGCTTTTTATCATTCCAACATTTTTTTCTGCTAACACAATATGCTCCCTTCTTTTGATTCAGAGATTATAATATTGTTTCTCAACTCAGTCTTTTACCCTAGAAAGGCCTATTTTATAACTCTGAAAAGTCCCTATATATTTGAGTATTATCTACAATTATACCTTTTCTATCAAGTTTTCATATGAAAGGTGACTTAAGTTATTTGTAGTTTGTATTAATCTCCAGGTACTTGTTGCCAGCATTTGTTGAGATTAGTGGCTGTTCTATTGGTGTTTGCTCCTCACATATATATATATATAATTTGTTCCCTTTTCCTCTCTTATTCTCTTTCTTTTCCCTCTGACTTTTTTTTCTCTTTCTTTTTTTTCTCTTTTATTTTTATTTATTTATTTTTCTCCCTTCTCCCAGTTTGATTTTAGGACTTCTTTCTTTTCTTTTTCCCTCAATTTCCTCTTCGTCTTTCTCTATTTACCCCTAATTTGTCGTTTATTGGTGGTCACCTTATTTGTGGTTATTAACATCATGAATACATTTCTGTTCAGTGCCTTGTGTGTTGTACCTGGTCGTGTTGTAGTCTGTGCCTTGGAATCAATGTAGGAGAGAGAACTACATAGCAAGACACCCAGAGAAGAAAGAACATGGGCAGATGAAGAAACAACCCGAATACAACAGAAAAGCAGGTATCATCAGAAAAGGAAGTAAACGAAATAGAGGCAGAAATAAACGTGCCAGAGAAAGAGTTCAGAGAAATGGTCATAAGGTGGCTGAAAAGAATGGAAGATAAAATAGAAAATATGAGTAAGAACCAAGAGGAAATGAAGATCCAAGAGGAAAGGAAGAAGAGCCAAGAGAAAATGAAGAGCCAACAGGAAATGAAGAAGAACCAAGAAGAAATGAAGAATAATCAAGAAGAAATAAAAATGACATCACTGCTATAAAGAACTCATAGAAAGCATTAAAAGTAGAATAGATGAAGCAGAGGACCGCATCAGTGAGCTAGAAGACAAGGTAGGAAAAAATACCCAAATACAGTAGCTTCTAGAAAAAAAATTAAAAAGCAAAAGGAGAACCTAAGGGAAATTAGGGATAACACACACACAAAAAAAATCAACATCTGCATATTTGGGGTTCCAGAAAGAGTGGAAACTGAGCAAGGATTAGAAAACCTGGTTGAAGAAATAATGACAGAAAACTCCCCTGACATAGGAAAGAAAAACCCACACAAATCGAAGAAGCTCACAGAGTCCCAAGCAAAATGAACCCCAAAAAACCAACACCAAGGCACATTATAATTAAATTGGCAAACACCGATGACAAAGTAAGAATCTTAAAAGCAACCAGAGAGAAACAGAAAGTTACCTACAAAAGAACCCCCATAAGACTAGCTACTGAATTCTCAACAGAAACTCATCAGGCCAGAAGGGAATGGAATAAAATATACAAAGTCATGCAAAGTAAGGGTCTGAATCCAAGAATACTGTACCCTGCAAGACTCTCAATCAAAATTGAAGGTGAAATCAGGAGCTTCACAGAAAAAAAAGGGGGGGGCTAAGGGAATTTATTACCACCAAACCAGCAATGAAAGAAATTCTAAAGGGTCTCCTGTAAAAAAGGGAAAAAGGAAGTGAAGAAGGAACACAAAGGTAAAGAAGAAAAATGGCGACAGATAAGTACCTATCAATAATAACTTTAAATGTAAATGGATTAATTGCTCCAACCAAAAGACATAGGTTAACCGATCAGATAAGAAAACATGACCCATATATCTGCCGTCTAGAAGAAACTCACCTCAGAAAAAAAGATGCACACAGACTGAGGGTGAAGAGATGGAAGATGGTATTTCAGGCAAATGAAAATGAAAAAAAGCTGGGGTTGCAATACTTATATCTGACAAATTAGATCTCAAAGTGAAGGACATAACAAGAGATAAAGAAGGCCACTTCATAATACTAAAAGGAACAAACCAACAAGAAGAAATAACTCTGGTAAACATATATGCACCCAATATAGGAGCACCTAAATACATAAAAAAAAACCTCCTGGAGGATATTAAGGGAGAGATTGACAACAATACCATCATAGTAGGGGACTTTAATACCCCACTGTTGCCACTGGACAAAGCCTCTAAACAAAAAATCAGCAAAGAAACATCAATCCTAAATGACTCACTAGACCAGATGTAATTAATTGACATCTTCAGAACATTTCCCCCAAAGCCACAGAATATACATTCTTCTCCAGTACACATGGGTCATTTTCAAAGATAGACCATAAGTTAGGTCATAGAAAAAGTCTCTTTAAATTCAAGAAAATAGAAATCATATCAAGCGTTTTCTTAGATCACAGTGGCATAAAACTGGAAATCACCTATAATAAAAATAATACAAATTAATAAAACACATGGGGACTAAACAGCCTGCTATTAAACAAAGACTGGGTAACCAGAGAGATCAAGGAAGAAATGAAAAACATCATGGCAACAAAAGACCATGACAACACAACAATACATAATTTATGAGACACAGTGAAGTCAGTCTTAAGAGGGAAATTCATAGCTCTACAAGCCTACTGCAAAAAAAAAACAGGAAACAATGGTAATAAATTACCTAACCCTACAACTCAAAGAGCTAGAAAGAAAGCAACAAGAAAAGCACAATGTGATCAGAAGGAAGGAAATAGTAAAGATCAGAGCGAAGATAAACAACATGGAAACCAAAGAAACAATTCAAAAGATCAACAAAACCAAGAGCTGGTTCTTTGAAAGGATAAACAAGATTGATGGACCTCTAGCCAGGCTCACCAAGAAGCAAGAGAGAAGACCCAAAAAAAAAAAATCAGAAATGAAAGAGGATAAATAACAACAGACTCCGCCAAAATACAAAGGATTATTAAAAAATACTATAAACAATTATATTCCAACAAATTTGACAACCTGCAAGAAATGAACATATTCCTAGAAAAATATAACCTTCCAAAACTCAATCAGGAAGAATATAAACATCTCAATAGTCCAATAACTATGAAAGATATTGAAGCAGTCAGAAAAATCTTCCAGCAAACAAAAAGCTGGGACCACATGGCTACACAGGAGACTTTTACCAAATATTCAAGGAAGAATTAAACCTATCCTCCTTAGGAGAATCCAAGATGGCAGCATAGGTAAACATCTACACTGCCGCCTCGCACAACAATTTCAAAACTACAACTAAAAGACAGAACAGACATCATCCAGAACCATAGGAAAGCTGGCTGAGTGGAAGTTCTACAGCTAGAAGGAAAGAGAGGGGCTCACAGACACCCAGAGGAACTGCAAAAAGCTGAGGTACGGAGACACGCGCGCTGAGAGAGCGGGTGCCCGAGTACCTGGCTGGCTTTCTCTGGCGGGAGGGAAACGGAGACTCCCAACGGCATTGAACCCCTTATCCTACGACACTAAACCCCAGATACAGCTGAAACTCATACGGGGGGAGTTTGGACTGTGAAAAGGGAGAAGTGCACGGAAATTTAGGGGAGTCGCAAAAGATAGGAGGGTCTAGTCCCGGTCACGCACGCGCACACACAGGGCGCCGGCGCCACACTGAGGACAGATTGCTGATTCTGCGGCTGGCTTGTGCGACTGGGCGGGAGACAGACCCTCCCAACTGCGCCACTTCTGAGTCCACTGGGCCCCTGTTTCGGGCGAAACCCTGGAGACCTAGACTCATGTGGTCCTGGTGCGCAGGGGAGCAGGGGAGCTGGAAAGGCAGCAGTCTAGAGGCACTGCGGGCGCGCGCGCACAGGACTGCTCCAGCCATTACCCAGTCACGTGAGACTCGGGGGCCGTGGAGGGCGGGGCCAACTGGAAGGCAAGGTGGTCCCTTAAGCCCTGAGACTCCACCCATCCCAAGCTCAACAGAGGCTTCTGTGGTCTTGCAAATAAAAAAGTTTCCCCGACAAAGTGAAAATGCCAAAACAAGGGAAGGGATCAAAAACAAAAGAAATGGAGGAAAAAAAACGACTGGATATAGAGTTCAAAACCATGCTTATAAGGTCTCTC
>PVJN01033851.1:0-23149 GCA_004026805.1 Lasiurus borealis | reverse complement strand
GCAATGGGGGGAAGGCAGTTAGGGGCAATCAGGCCAGCAGGGTAGTATCAATCAGGCTGGCAGGGGAGTGGTTAGGGGTGATCAGGTTGGCAGGCAGAAGAAGTTAGGGGCAATCAGGCAAACAGGCAGGCAAGCAGTTGGGAGTCAATAGTCCTGGATTGTGAGAGGGATGTCCAACTGCCCGTATAGGCCCGACCCACCAGGATTGGGGCTACCCGGGTAGTCAGACATCCCTCGAGGTGTCCCAGATCGAAGATGGTACAGGCTGGACTGAAGGACACAAACACCCCCATGCACAAATTTTGTGCATTGGATCTCTAGTAGTTAGATAAATATTCTAATTGCAATAGCTTTCTTAGGGTTCAGTGAAAAGAAGGAGAATGTATAACTGAATGAGCAAATAAAAATGCAGAGATAAGCCATATTGTCAGAAGCAATCTGTTGGTGAGGCAGGGTAGAGGAGAAAGAATGCATTGTGAGAAGCCCTGAAATATCAATCTCTATTAGGTGGAAAGAAGTGACTTAGTAATACCCACAAAGCCATATCATAAAGTTAGGATATGGTCATATCACCTTGGAGATAGACAGTTCAGGAATAAGTAACCTCATTCAAATAGAGGTGTTTTTGTTTTTCATAAAGAACTGTCAGAACTATCCAAATATATTATGAGAAAAAGGGGGGGAATAGCAGGTAATAAACCTTCACGAGGTAAATATTTCTATAGAGTTGTTTAAAATATTAACAAGCCCTGGCCACTATTGTTAAGTGGTTAGAGGTTGGCCCATGTACTAAAGGTCCTAGTCAAGAGTACATACCTGAGTTGCAGGTTTGATCCCCAGCCTCAGCCCAGACACGTGTGGGAGGCAACCAATCACATATCTCTCCACATCAATGTTTCTCTTTCCCCTCTTTTCCCTCTCTTTTTATCTCCCCTTCTTTTCTCCCTTCCACTCTCTCTAAAAGGCAATAGAAAAAATATCCTTGGGTGAGGATTGTCAAAAAAAGAAAAAAAAACATATGAACAAGTTTTGCCATTAACTTTAAAATATTAAGAAGTTACTATTTCTGTTAAGTAGGAATTCTAAGTGTAGACATGACAATATAGGAAAAATAAAATGAGGCAATAAAATCCAGTGAAACTTGGATTGGAAAACTCAAAAGAAATGGAAGAGAAAACAAAACCATCACCAAAATAAAGGGCACACTGGAAGAAGCACAAAGAACAGACTGTACTAAGAACACAGTAAGGGATGTGCAAAATTATAAAGGGAGAAAACAAGAATGAAAAGTTAAAAGGAAATTAGAAGAACTAGAGAGAAAACGGTAGACCCAAAAAACTAATATGAAAGATCAAATAGATAGAATACCCAAACTAGAAATAATGTTGTCCCAAAGAATATAACATAAGCTGTGAAGAAAAATATTTATTTAAATTAAAGAGAAGTTTGTAGCAATAGAAGTGGCCTCAGATATGTAGATTGAAGGACACATATAGCATGACCTGGGAAAAACTGACTTAAAATAATCAACATAGAAATGCATTTGAGTAGCTACTGGGCATTACAAATAAAGAAAATATTACTTGGGTTTCTAGTGAAAAAAAAAAGATAATAAATAAGATGAGCCACAGAGGAGTTTATAGGAAGTTTAAACTCTGGTTAAACCAATCTGAAAGAAGTATAAAGTAAGAATTTTATATATATCTAAAGTTGTTCAAGAATGGGAAAATAATTCTCTAGAGGAAAACCTTTAGTCAACCAAGAACTGAATTAAGGAAAAATAAAGTACTGAGATAGTTCATTGAGTTCATTTAATTGTTAAATACAAACTTAAAAAAAAATAAAAGTATATTTTTTAGGACATAAATATTTTAAAACTGACAATGTATCAAATAGTCAATTAACAGAAAACAAGACAGAAAGATATGCTCAGTCTCGTGCATAAGAGTAGAAATGGAAAATTTATATAGAACCACAAAAGACCCCAAATAGGAAAAACAATTTTGAGAAAGAAGAACAAAGCTGGAGTGATCACATTCCCTGATTTCCAACTGTGTTACAAAGCTACTAAAACACTATGGTACTAGCATAAAAAACAGACACAAAAACCAATAATATAGACTTGAGAGCCTAGAAATAAATCTAGGCATATAAGATCAACTAATATTTGACAAGCCAAGAATACTCAAGGGTGAAAGGATATATCTTCAAGTAGTAGTGTTGGACAAAATGGATATTCACATGCTTGCTGAAGAATAAATTGCAGTCCTATCTTATACTAGTCATAAAAATTCACTTGAATTGGATTAAAGACTTAAAATGTAATATCGGAAGCTATAAAACCCATATAATAAATTGTACAGGAAATGCTTCTTGACACTCCTCTTGGCAACATTTCTTTGAATATGACACCAAAAGCAAAGCAAAAAAAGCAAAAATTAGTAAATGGGTTACATCAAACTACAAAGCTTCTGAAGAGCAAAAGAAATAACAAAATGAAAAGATAATAACCCATGATATAAAAGAAAATATTTGTAAGTTATATATTTTATAAGGGGTTTTTATCTAAAACATATAAAGAATTCACACAACTTAATGAAAAAACAATCTGAATAAAAAATATAAGAACTGAATAGACACTTTTCCATAGAAGATTAAAAATAGCTAATAGGTACATGAAAAGGTGCTCAACATCACTAATCATCAGGGAAATGCAAATCAAAACCACAGGGAGATATCACCTCACACCTGTTAGAATGGCTGTCATCAAAAAGACAAGAGGTAACAAATGTTGGCAAGGGTGTAAAGAAAAGAAAACCTTTATGCACAATTGTGTGAATGTAAATTGGTATAGCCACTATATAAAATAGTATGGAAGGTCCTCAAAATCAAAACTAAAAGTATCTAACATATGACTCAGCAATTTCACTTCTGAGTATATGTCTTAAGGAAATGAAGATATTGAAAAGATATCTCTACTCCCATGTACTTTGCAACAATATTCACAATAGCTAACACATGAAACAGGCTGTCATTGAATGAAGAATGGATAAAAAAGTTGTGGGTGATCAGGCCAGCAGGGGAGGGCAGTTAGGGGTTACCAGGCTTGCAGGGGAGAGCAGTTCGGAGCAATCGGGCTGGCAGGAGAGCAGTTAGGCATTGATCAGGCTAGCAGGGGAGTGGTTAGGGGATGATCATGCTGGCAGGCAGGCGAGCAGTTGGGAGCCAGCAGTCCCGGATTGTAAGAGGGATGTCTGACTGCCAATTTAGGCCTGATCTCAACTGGCAATTTGGGACTGCTGCTCCTAACTCTTTGCCTCCCTGCCTGCCTGACCAACCCTAACCATTCTGTCTGCCTGCCTGATCACCCTAACCTCTCGCCTGCTTGCCTGATCACCACTAACTGCTCATCTGCCTGCCTTATTGACACTAACCATCTTTACCGCGGCCCCCACCACAGCATCTTTGTCCAGAAATATATCAGGAAAGTTGTTCAGCTATCTGGTCTAATTAGCCTTTATTTTTATAGATATTACACCTTTATTTTTATAGATAGCAAGATATTAAAATATCCTAAATATCCACCTTTATGGGACTAACTAAATAAACATTGACACATATATAATGAAATAGTATGAAGTTATTAAATATAACAAGGCAACTCTATGTGTAATGATATGAACCCATCTCAAAGAATAGTGTTAAACAAGATATGGAACAGATCAAGAAGTGTGTGGCAATGATGCATAGATAATAAAATGAGAAAAATAAAAAAGAACTATCAAACACAGGATAAACATCTCTATAAAAAAGAAATTCAATAGAATGAGAGGCATGAAAACATGGGCTTACTAGGAAGCACATTCCAGGAGAGAGCATACTTAGCAATTGAGGATGTGGGTGCTAGTATAAGATTGCCTGGGTTCAAATTTTAGTGTTTCTGTATGCAAGACCTGGAGCAAGTTTCATAATTTCTTAATACTGTAAATTAAAGACATGGTAAAAAAATATGCTATACAAATATTAAGCAAACATTCCTATATTAAAACTGATCTGAGATAAGCTAAAATTTAAAGAAAAATACATTAATAGGAATGAAGATTTATATCACATAATATCAAAGTAATAATCCATGAAGAATGTATATCATGAACTTCTATGTATGTAACAGTATAAATTTAAATTATATTCCAAAGACAAAAACAAAAAGGAGATATAGAAGAGTCAAATAAAGAAATTTATATAGCTCTGTATCCTTCCAAATAAAAATATACCCTTCTTTTTCTTAAATATATTTTATTGATTTTTTACAGAGAGGAAGGGAGAGAGATAATTAGAAACATCAATGAGAGAGAAACATCAGTCAGCTGCCTCCTGCCTCCTGCACTCCCCCTAATTGGGGATGTGCCTGCAACCAAGGTAGATGCCCTTGATTGGAATTGAATCTGGGAACCTTCAGTCCACAGGCCGACGCTCTATCCCCTGAGCCAAACCAATTAGGACAAAATATACATTTCTTTCAAGTACATATGGAATATAATTTTTAAAAAATGACCATGTGTTAGACCACTAAGGACATTTTAATAAATTATAAGAAATAAATATTATATAGAACATATTTTTCTGACCACAATGCTATTAAATAAGAAATCAACATTTTAAAAGTAGTCTTAAAGGGCCCACATATGTTTGAATTTTAAAATACATTTCATGTGTTAGAAGAATATTTTAATATAAATAACAGTAAAAGTAATTCTATTTATAACACTTGAGGCATACAGCAAAATGGGCACATGATGGCAAAAGTAGAGCCTTTGTATATTTAAAATAAAGATTTAAAACAAAGTGTTAACTCAGGAAGCTGAAAAGTAAGAAAGAAAACATAGAAATATATATAATCTAAGAAAATAATAAAATAAGGGCACAAATTAATAAGTAGAAAGTAAATAAATAAGAAAAGGGTCAATAGGCCTAAAAGTTGGAGCTTTAATAAAAGAATTAAAAAAATAAAGAGCACATGCAATTAGTAACAAAAAGAAGTCAAATACAATTACAGTACAGATATTAAAAATAATAGGAACATACAAAATAAATTCAAAATATTAATAAAATGGTAATTTTCTACAAAATTATAAATCACCAAAATTGACTGGTGGAAAATTTAAATACATGAATAAATCAATAACTATTTAAGAAATAAAAGTTTCCTTCCCCAAAGACACTAAGCCAGGTGCACTTTAACAAATTTTGTAAAACCAGTATCTGCTCTTTTACATAAATTATTCATTACAAAAGTAAAAGGAGAAAAGTTGGCTGGTCCAACCTGTAGAGCTAATACACTATTAATACCCAAACTAGGCAAGACTGTTATAAAAGCAGAAAACTACAAAACAATTCCTATATGGACATAAAAATAAAAATCCTTAATAAAATATTATAAATTGAATCTATCAGGTACTAAATGTAATAAAAACACACATGCATCATGTTCAAGTAGTACTTATTCCAGGAGTGCAAATCTGTTTTAGTGTCAGAAACAAAATATATTAACTATATTGGTATATAATCAAGTCATCAATATAGGGGAAAGTAATAATAGTGGCACATTTATCTATTAACACATTATTAATTAATTAGTAGCCTGCACATGATTTTGTGTGCCAGTAGCTTGCTGCCACTCTCCTGTAACTTCTCCTACCCCCAACATAGCTTTCTGCCCTGCCCCCTCCTGTAGCTCTCTGCCATCCGGTTGTAGTTTGCTGCCCTACCCTCCTACAGATCCGTGATCCAGTCATTATGCCTCATGGAGCAATGGATAATTAGCATATTCCTCTCTTATTATATAGGGCTGGAGGCCTGGTGCATGAAATTTATGTATGGGGGAGTCCCTCAGCCCAACCTGCACCCTATCCAATCTGGGAGCCCTCAGGGAATGTCCCACTGATGGCTTAGACCCGCTCCCCATGGTTCTCTGCTCTCTGCAGGGCCTGCCTGCTCCACACTCTGGCGAGGGCCAAGCAGGGCCTCCTGGGTGCTGCCTGTGGGCCCACTTGCCTGCTCTCAGGTCACCGCGGTGAAAACCAAGCAGGCTCTGCTGGGTGCTGCCTGCGAGCTGCACTTGCCTACTCCCAGGTTGCTGTAGCTATGGCCAAGCAGGCCGTGCTGTAGGCTGCGCCACCCACCCTGGAGTCGCTGGTCCAGTCGTGCCTCCCACTCTGGCCCTTGAAGCAGCTTCAGCAGCTGCTGACCAGGCCCTCCTCCAGCACATGCACATGGAGGCCCCTGCAGCCCCACCCCTGACCGTGCACGTGCAACCTCCTCTTGTCCGGTTGACCTGTTATAGCATCCTAGTTAATTAGCATATTTCTCTATTATTTATATAGATGATAGAGAGATAGATAGATAGTAGATAGTAGATAAATAGAATTCTTTTAGCATCTGGTTTATGTTAGGCAAAGGAGGTATAATAGGAAAGTAAACAGAAAAATTACCTGCCTCATATATTTTACACCCAAAAGGATAAGTCAGAAAATAATCAGATAGCTAAACTTTATACCGTGATGTAATAACTGCTACTAAGAAAAACAAAGTATGCCTGGCCAGCATGGCTCAGTGGTAAGTGTCAACTTATGAAACAGGAGATCAAGGTTTGATTCCTTGTTGGGCACGTGCACGGGTTGCTGTTTCAATCCCCAGTGCAGAGCATGCAGGAGGCAGCTGATCAATGATTCTCTCATCATTGATGTTTCTATCTCTCCCTCTCCCTTCCTTTTTGAAATCAATGAAAAAGTATTTTTTAAAAGAAAAGAAAAACAAAGCAGGATAATTTGATAGCATTTAATGAAGAGTGCTACTTTGAGCAGATACCTGGATGAAGTGAAGAAGTGAGACAAATACCTTTCAGTGAGCAAGCACATCAGGCTGTGAGAACTGTGAGTGCAAAGGCTCCAAGGCAGGAGTTTTCTTGGACTAAGGATCAAGGAGGAACATTTAGGAGTATGTGGGGCAGGTGTAAGGAGTGATAAGGGAGATGGAGGGACTGAACCAAAGATAGGAGATAATATTGAAGAGATTGCTAGAGCACAGATCATGTGCAGTGTTGTATGCCAAAATAAAGGCTTCAGATTTAATTCTACATGTGATGGAAAACTTTGGAGGGTATCCAGAAGAGGAGTGAATAAGGTCTGATCTGTGTTTTAAGTCACCTCTCTGGCTGCCGTATAGAGAATAGTCTCTATTAGGGCAAATATAACTGATATGAAAACTAGTTGAAGGGGAAGACCAGTTAAGAAGAATGGCAGTACCACAGACATAATGACTTGTGCCTTGTACCAGGGTATGGCAATGTTGAGAGTGACTCAGTTGATTACTGGACAAAATCTGGTTGCAAATATATTGCTCAGGGTTTCCCAGAGAAAGAGAGCTAATATAATATACTAGAGGCCCAGTGCACAGAATTTGTGCATGGGTGGGAATTATCCCTCAGCCTGGCCTATATCCTCTCACAACCCGGGATCTCTCAGGTAGGATCCCTAGACCTGGCTTATGATCAGAGCCTATCAGGGCTTTACACAGCTGCTGGCAGCTGGCCCCACCCCCACCGGTGCCACGGCTTACCATCTGTGCAACACTGCCTCTTCCTCCCCAGCCACCAGTTGCCTCCCTCTGTGGGTGACAGGCATGGGGGCTGATCACTTGGCTGGCCCAGAGCCAGTGCATGTCATAGTGTGGTCATCCGGAAGGTTGTCCAGATGGTGATTGGCCAATTTGCATATTATGCTTTTATTATTATAGATATTAGAGGCCCAGGGCATGGATTCATTGAAAGGAAATTAATTAGAAGGTGGCTAGTGGGGCAGGACTGGGCGAGATGGGCCAGACACACCCTGAAGCCAACCTCCCATGGTCCCTCCTGGAGCAGCACTATAGCTCAAAGGGCATCGGCAGAGTGAGCAGGGTCCCTCTGGGAGGTGGGGTCCCTTGGCCTGGTCTGTGGAAATCAGGCCATAAACAGCAGTTCAACATTCTCCGAGGAGTTCCAGAGTGCGAGAGGGCACTCTTCAAAGTTACTGTTGCTCGGCACCTCTGGTATTGAGTGTCTTTCCCCTGTGATCAGTGTGCATCATACCTACCAGCCTGACGGTTGGTTAGCCTTTTATATATGTAGATGTGTTTTATTATAAGGAATTGGCTGGCACAATTATTCAGGCTGACAAGTTTTATGATCTACAGTCAGCAAGCTTGGGACCAAGATAGCTAATGGTGTAGTTCTAGTCCAAGTCAAAAGCCAAAGAACTATGAGGGCTTAGTTATAGCTTGAAGGCTGGTGGGCCAGAGACACAGAAAGGACCGATGTTTCAGTTTGGGACTGAGGCAGGAAAAAATATAGTATCACATCTTGAAGGCAGTCAAGCAGGGAAGTTCTCCTTTGCTTTCTGGAGAGTTAGCTTTTTGTTCTACTTATGGCCTTTAATTGATTGGGTGGGACCACCCCCATTAGAGAGGGTATTCAGCTTTACTCCTCTACCTATTCAAATGTTAATCTCCCCCAGAAACACCATCACAGACAAACCTTGAATAATGTTTGACCAGAATGTCTAAGCACCACCTTGGCCCAGTTGACACATGAAATTAACCATCATAGCAAACAAGGAGTAGTCCTTAGTGTAGAATAGCTATGAAAAGCCTAACAGATATCACACTTACATTTGACATTTTTAAAGTGTTCCCAGCAGCAAGATAATGATAACCCTATTAACTGCTGTAATCAGCAGGGTGCTTAAGGTCTCATCCATACAATACAAGAAGAAAAGGGTTAAGTGGTATAAACTTTAGAAAAAGAAACAATAAAACTGTCCTTATTTGTAAACAATGTGATTTTAAATAAAGAAAATCCAAGGGCTTTTCAAGATATTAGAACTAATAAGAAACTTCCAGAGGTTTACCAGACTCAAATCAGCATACAAAAATTATTATCATTTTAACAAAACAACAATAACCAGCTAGAAAAAACAAATGTATAAAATATTTAGTAACAAACCTAGTACATGATGGTTAAGATCTCCAACAGGAAAATAAAATATGTTTGAAGAACAAATAATATTTGAATATAGACATATACTACCATATTAGAGAGATATAAAGATGTCAATTTCCTTCTAAAATATGCTATAAACTTAATGAAATTTTAATCAAAATTCAAAAGAGACTTTATGAAACTTGAAAAGGAAATTTTAAAGTTAATATGGAAACACAAAGAATCAAGAGTAGCCAAGATAAATTTGAAGAAGAATAAGTTGGGGGAGGGGGAAGTTTGCCTGACCAAGTATATCAAGAATTTATAGAGCCATAGAAAATGAGACAGTGTGGTATTGGCATAGGAAGAGTCAAATAAACCAAAGGAACATAATAGAGAGCCCAGAAACAGATACTTGCATATGTGGAAACTTGAAATATGACCAAGGTGGCACTGCAAATCAATGAAAAGAGGCAAAATTATTCAATAAAGGGTACTGGGACAATTGGTTAACCATATGGAAAAAATAAAGTAAAACTGGATCCCATTCTCACACCATATACAAAAATAAATTCCAGATGGATTAAAGAGCTAAATGTTAAAAGCAGCTTTTGTTTAAAAAAAAGTATGGAATATCTTCATAATATTTAGATGTGAAAAAATTTCTTAGACAAGACACAAAAAAATAGAGCAAAGAATTGGTAGATTTGATGACACCATAATAAATTTTTAAAGAAATCCCATGTTCAGTAAGGACACAAAAGCAATGTGGAAAAATAAACCATAGCTTATGAAAAGATATTCATAATTCATAAAATGAGCAAAAAGTTTATTTTTTTCTAAGTAACTGGATAGAAGAATGAATGAAGTCCAGTAACAGATAATTTAAAGAAAAAGTAATCTAAGCAATTAGTAAACAAATGCAAAGATGCTATCCACTAATAATTTTTAAAATGACAGTAAAATATCTCATATCAATAAAATTTAAATTATGACATTTCCAAAAATTGTCATGATGGCAAAGTAATAGTAATTCTCATATAGTCTTATTAAGCATATGAGTTGGTATTACTACTTTGGAGAGCAATTTTGAATTATCTGGTAAAGTTGATGTTCATCCTCTTTCAATTTAGTAATTCCACTGCTAGGTATATAACTGAGAAAATGTTACATATGTGGAAGGAAATAGTTGCAAAAATATTTATTGCAGCATAGTGTCTAATAAAAATTTTAAAAAAGAGAAATTTCATTCAATAGGAAAGTAGATTAATAAATTGTGATGTAGTCATACAATGGATTACTATAGAGCATTTTAAAAGGATAGACTTGAGATACATGTCTTAAGATGAACTGTCAAAAGCATAGATTGATTGGGGGACAAAGTTGCAGATTGAATGTATGATAGTAGGCACTTTGGGCAAAGCAGTAAACACTATCACTTTACATAGTGTTATCTACACAGTTAAATGCATAAATATTTAGTGAAGATGTGAATTATGCCTGGGACTTATAAAAGCTAAGTCTGTAACAATGGTGAGAAGGAAAGGTAATAGTGAATTAAGAAGGAATACTCAAATAACCTCAACGGTCTCTGTTAAGTTTCACAAAATTAAAACAAATGCCAGCATTTTGTTACACATTCATAAAGCTGTGTGGTGAATGGGATGCAAGGGAAGCTATCTTTTATTATTTTCTGTGGAGATCAATCCTACCTCAGAGAGACCCAATCACCTTAGAATCAATGTGAAAGGCATCCACGCAGCTATGAGGGCCACAGCCTGTGGGGTAACATGAAGCAGTATGTCATCTATATCTGTGAAAGGTTTCAAAAGATTTTTAAACATGTATTGAGGGAAAAAACAAAATACCTAATAGCAGGCATAATATCTGGTTATTTGTTTTAAATATTTATATATTTACAAGCATAACATAACTCTGGCAGAATATTTCTTTTAAGAAACTGCTAACAGTTGTTTACTGTATTTGGGGCAAAAGTAAATGAGATAATTGTATACTTACTGTATATTCTTTGGTAGCCTTTGAACATATTATTTATTTAAAAAGTAAAGTAATATTTAAAAAAGTGTAAAAATCATTTTTACTATTTACTTTTATTTTCTACTCTTCCATAAATCCTTTACCTGAAAGTTATTCCACATTAGAAAAGAAAGTGAATTCTGTTTTTTCTCCAGAATTTATTGAATATTGTCAATTTAATAATGAGAGAAAATATTTGTATTGTATATTAGTATTTGAACAGTTACATAGTACTTCTGTAACTTGAATCAGGTTTAATGGTTCCAAAGCTAGAGTTCTTAGGTATTTTCTATATATACATATACACATACTCACACATACACATATATATACACATACATATATACATACATATACATACCCAATACTACCCTGGGAAGACTTTTGAGAGATTAAGAATTGAATTCTCAATGCAATACCACAAAGCAATCCCTATCTTTTAGTTGGCCTTTCTCATGGCATTTTGAAAGCAAGGATAATTTGTCTTTTTATCCTCAGCATCTGAATAAATGTTTGGTGAATAAATGAATAAAGTAACACTTCTCAAAGTATTCTTCTTTTAAATATATATTTTTATTGATTTCAGAGAGGAAGGAAAAGGGAGACAGAGAGATAGAAATCTCAATGATAAAAGAGAATCATTGATCGGCTGCCCCCTGCACACTCTGCACTGAGGATTAAACTTACAACCAGGGCATGTGCCCTGACTGGGAATCGAACATTGACCTTCTGGTTCATGGGTCAACACACAACCACTGAGCCATGCTGGCTGAGCTCAAAGTACTCTTTATATATAGAATAAAACTGTCCCCAGTGTAGCATATGTTTCATATGACTGCAAGACTTCTTTTAAAAAAACTGAACAATCTTCATGGAAGATGACTTGTTAGAAAATCAAATACTGCAGTTCTCAAATTAAATATATTTCAATTAAAATGATTTAAACTAAATGCACCAAAGTCATAAAACAATTTCCTATAATGGCTATTTCCCTCTCAGTTGGGAATAAACTTGGAAGGTGAGGCTGATACTTAAACGAAAGCCTGTGCAGAAATCTTAGAGTCTGAAAATAAATGAGCTGAACAGATTTCCCATTCCCTCAACTTCTTAAGACAAGCTATAGCTTTCATAAAGTACACATGCCATGCTGGAATTCCCTGCGTTGGTTCTTTTTGCTCTTGTTTACTATGTGGCATCAAGTTCAGAAGCTTTATTAAAACAGTTGTGTCAGAGGCCTTGATGAGTTAATGCCCAACTGGATTTTAAAGTCTTAATTTTTCATTCAAATAGTAATTAAACTCTAAAGCTTAACTCAGTTAAGACTTTTTTTTCTTCCATTGAACAGGTAGCATGCTTGTCAAGGCAGGGGGTTGCTTAGCTCCCTAAACCCCGATTAAAGTATTTTTTACAAACATAATACACAATCAGCTGACATTATGTCATCGTTTTTTAATATTTCATGGCAAAAAATGTAAGTTGATAACAGCTAAAAAAATGTTCTCACTAATTTTACTCTAGCAATAAAGTTTACTGAAGATTTATTTTTTTGAAAAAATAATTCAGACTTACCATGGAAATGTTGGAAATCACAGAAAAGTAGAAGTGAAAAATAAATAAGAGATGCAAGGCCCTACTTAAAGGTAACTCTTATTTAAAGTTGATGCATTTCTTTCATTTCTAGTCTTTTCTGCATGCACAGTGTTTTGGGTGGGGTTTGACATCATTATAGCACACTACAGTTAGGGTCAGTTTTTGGTTTTTGTTTTGTTTTTAAGAAAGTGATGTAAACTAAAAAAACAAACAAAAAACTCAGGCCAGTAGGATTGACCTATTTATTTATTTATTTATTTATTTATTTATTTATTTATTTATTTATTTATTTACTTTTAAGTAGGACCAAATAAATCAAACTTGGTTTGCATTTTTTCTGGTCTGATTGTTAATTGGTTTCTTTAGTTCATTCTAATGTAGGACTTAAAACTTAGTGTTTTGGCAGAACAAACAAGGACTTGGGAGTCTTATCACTAATCTGGATTTGAATCCTAGTTTCACCTCCTCATAACTGTGTGTTTTAGGCATGTTCAATTTAACAAATATGTACATGGTCCTTTATAAAAAATATAACAGACACTATTATTCAATGGAAGTACAGTATTTAACTTCCGGGGACTTCCACTCCTTACTTGGTGAGATGAGAAATACATAAAAAGTGTGCACTATCAAATAGAAATTTCCTGGATTTTATTTTAGTCACATAGAAAAAAATCCACATAGATTTTAAACCTACTAGCTTCAAATTGTACAAAAGAGCCTGTTGATTACAGGAATGAAACTAGTTAATCCAAAGAGTTAATCCACTATGAAGAAAGTATTTTAAGTAAAACAAAAGAATATCTGAAAGCTTTAACACTAACTTCTGTTTGCTGAGAAGGTCTGTACAATCAGAACGTTGAGATTAAAAAAAAAAAAGAGGAAGGAGAGGAGGAGAGGGTGGGGAATAAAAAAGGGATGGAAAGCAGAAAGGAAGAATGGGAAGAAAAATTAATATGACTCTGACAGGAAGACTGAGAAGTATCTGTAATTGAATTGGTTAGAAAAATTGCAAGTGTCTGTAAATAACGGAAGGATATAAATTCTAAGTGCAGAGCAATTCTGCTATGCCTATCAGGGGGGAAGGAAATATTAGAGAGGATTGCATGGCTGGTGTTGTGAAAGATCAACTGGTTTCACAGCTGGGTGTGCAGGTCAGAGTGACTGTATTCCAATATACATCCTTTTTAGAAACAAAAGCCGACCTCAAATTGCCTCTCCTGATGCATAATCTGGATTGTTTGGTTTAATTACCTTCTGGGAATAGTCAGACCATGGTGACAGTGTGTCATTCAGAACAGACCTAACACTAGCCACACTGTCGTACTACCACTATATCCTGCCTCTAATTTTTTCCCTCAGAGCACCTCTGAAAGCAAAAGGGGTTGAGAGCAGGTGAGGAGGTGAGCCCTGGTATACCTTCTTCCCACTGAGAACCCACTGGCTGTAACAAAACAAACAACCTCACTATTGGGTTTGCTTTTCTGATCTTTTCAATGAACACCAACAGAAAAGGAGTACACCTTTAATAACAAAATAAATTTATAAACGTTTATGTTTACATTTTGTTGTATTTATATTTAAGTTGCATTAACTTGCCATTTTATTTTTATGGTTGTTTTTCAAAAGCATTCAAGCATTAAAATGCACATAGTGTAGAAAAGCGAATGAAGAGACGAGACAATGAACTTGGGTTTGGAGGCAGACAGGGCTGCGGTAGATTTTTGTGAATCAGCGGCCAGACAGCCAGCTACACTTAAGCAGCTTCTATTCTGATCCCTCCTCATTAAGGGAATGCCACTTTACTGTAAAGTGGAGATCCTTTTGATAAGTTTTTCAACATAATTATTGAAACCTGTATGTGGTACTCCTTCCCTAATTCTCTGGCTTATAAGTTTTGATTTTATGTTTTCAAGAAAAGTTTTAGATAAGTGTATTGCCTACTAAATCAAAAGCATGGACACTCTGATGGCACGTTTGAATATGTGTTCTATCCTCTTTCCCTTCCTTTGCCCTTCCTTTGGGTAGATCTGACATGGTCTCATATAAAGAATGGACTGAAATGACTACTTTTTCATTTCTTAACACCTATAATCAATACCGTTTTTAACCAGTTTTAAATTCAGTTTTTTTCTGAAATGTGAAAAGCTCTATCCTTTCTGAGAGAATGTCAATCTGAGATATCTCTCCCATAAATTATGTCTTATGAAATTCGGGAAAGAGCTTTAAAACAGTATTGATAATAAGAAATGTATAGATACAAAATAAATATACTAAATTTTAAAAAATACTTAAGATAAAATTAGACTAGTAAGAAATTAACATTGAAACAGAAAAGCAATTTCTACATAAGGCCAAGACATTTTTTAAAATATTAACAAAAATTGAAGTAGCAATTGAAGCAAAAATGGAATAAACATATAGGAATTGAATATATTTAGGGATTAATAATTTTTAAAAGAAATACCTTCAAGAAGAAGCACATAGCTTTCGTGATGCCCTATTTTTAAATATTTTCTTTAATAATGATATTTTCATTATTGAGGCATGTTTAAAATGAATTACTGCATACATGTATTACTTGAAACAGTCTATTGTGAATACCATGTATCAATCATTTTATACCTTTGAAGTTTATACTTTGACATCCTCAAAGCAATGAAAAAAATCAAATTCAAGCCCCAGGGTATAAACAGTAACAAGGAAAGGTCAGGTGGTTTTTTTTTGGTGTGTGTGTGTGTGTTTTCCCATGTTAATGATAGTGAGAGTGGGTTTAATTCTTTTTTGAACTAAGTGGACCTTTATCCGATCATTTTCCTCCTTAGAAAAATTGGATGAACACAGCTGACTTACAGCAGATGAGAGAATTTCTTACTGTAAGGAACAAAGCTAATGCTTAATCAAATTTCTCTGAGCTTGAGAAGTGCCCTAGAAATTCAGATAGGATAGAATGCCAACTGGCTTGGGCACAAAGCTTCCAGCTTTGTTTGGAACATCGACATGCAATGAAAATATGACATTTCTTTAAATATCCTCCTTGTTCTTTTCCATGTATTGCAAACATTTGATTATGGGTCTACCCCTCACCCCACTGCCACCCATGTTCTTCCCAATTTACTAATCACATCACAAATATTATAGTTCTGAATTCCTTGGCTTGTTGGAACTGGCAGAAATTGTTTATTCTTTTTCCAAAAATATTTTATTTCTAACATTTCTTCATATTCTGATGCATACTGATAACAAAAGGGTTTCTAGTACTTTTTGTGTTTCAGATTAGAAAAGAAAAAAAGATATCACACATCATGTACAGTCCAAACTAAACAAGGCTGAACTGCTTTCAGGCATCTGGTTTGCCATAGCTTTCAAAATGCTGAGACTTTTAAAGGAGATTCTTTTAAAAGGACTTAAACAATGAAGTGCATAAATTAAAAGAATAAAAATCTCTATTAAAAAATCTTAATATTTTTTGAGTATTTATGCTTTTTTAGTCACTTATGCTCAATATTTTTTTCTCTGTTCTTATTTAAAAACTTGTGAATAGAAGGTCCTTATTTCAAATAATTACAATAATGTTTCTTCTTTATTAATTAGAGTGGCCCTTTAGATTAGAAAGTGGTGATGATAGAGTTTATTGACCTAACAGTTTAGCTTTCAACTGAAAATTAATATACCATTGTTCTTAAGTATTATGTGGCTCAGAGAAGTAGCAAAGGCATTGTTTTCCTTTTTTCTCCTTAATTTCCAAACTGTTGCCATGTTATGAAACATCCAGCTTCAAGATGTAAAGATTTTTCATTTTTCAGCAGAAATAATTTTGCAACAAAAGCGGAAATAATCTAGATTTCATTGTATAGACGAAAAGCAAGATTTATAATTGTGTCAAGCGATCCCTCAAATGTTTTATTCTTTTAAACTATTCACTAAATAACACAGGACTATCTTGGTAATTATGTGTTTTTCAGGTTTTAGTTGTTGATAACTCTGTTGTTTTTTTTTTTAGGGTTTATCTAGCTATAATATTGTGATAAGGCATTCAATTAAGAAGAAGAAAATTGAAAAGTTTTTATGTTCTATATATCTTATAAATGAATTATCATCATTAATTAACCCCAATGTAAAGCTATAATAAAGGTGTTCTCTGGTTATATAATTTCTATATGTAGAAAAATTTTACTTTACTAGTTTATAGATACTTTGATAATTTTTTTTGCAGAAATTATATTTGTATACACTATAACACATACGTGCATCCATATACATAGTACATGCTCAATAAATAATTGTTCTTTGGCTGAATTACAGCAATTATCACTTCATATAAACTAATCTCACGCAATTTTTTCTGTTTAGTTACCAGAAAAGTAAATTTTATTAATGGCCTTCTTTAGGCATAAACATTCATTCGCTTTGGCAGCATTTAGTATAAATTTTCCTCCAACTTCAAATTTGTTTGCTAGTTAATTCATTCACATTTATTTATGACAACAGACTAATATACAGGTAATCTAAGGACCAATATCTCTTATTTTGTTTCACCAGCTCTAGAAAAAATTAAAACAGGCATCCTTCAAATATTACTCATGTATACATCTTTCTCCTTAATACTTGATTTCTCTCAGAAGTAGATGATTTCAACTGTAGAAGAGCACTGAGTGCCTGAAGCACATCTTTTTTTATATAACACCCTTCACTCTAAAAGCCTCTGGAAGTCTAGATTCTAAAATGCACACACACCTGGAATTGAAATGTTATGGGTATCAAGGAGAATCCCTGGAAAATGCCATCAGTGTCCCTCTGCAGGAGTGAAACACTGAGCAATCACAGAGGCCAATGGTTGGAACAGCTGCCTGTTCTTGCTTTGACTCTGAGAATAATAATAAGACTCTCATTTTTAAATAAGTGTGGAAGTTTTCCATCAATTTCCACTTTGTTTTTCACCTCTAGGGACTTACCATATTTTTCTGTGTATAAGACGCTATTTTTTTTCTAAAATTGTTAGACTGAAAATCAAGGGGTGTCTTATAAGAGAGAAGTCAGCAGAGGAGGGAGCCAAGCGGATGTGTAGCTGCCCATACCTTGTCAAACAGGTTTTCTCCAATTACAAGCCTTATTGTTACTGATGTCGGCTGATGCCATAATTGGAGGTAGAGGTGGAGAATGGGCAGATGAAACATGGCCCAGAGTGTTCTGAGACCATAAAGATGTCAAAAAATAAAAAAGTAAATACCGGTAAGCGATTGTTTACCAGTAAGCGATTGTCTTACTCTGCAAAATTCAAACTGAATATAATCAGCTATGCAAAAGAGCTGCAGAGAGACAATTTGGACCTTCTCACATTGAGTGTGTGATCACACAGTGGAGAAAACAGGAAGAACAACTCCTTAAGATGCCAAAAAAGAAGAAGGCCTTAAGAGGAAAACCAGCAACATGTTTAAAATATTGATTTCTTAATTTGGGGTTGGAAGAGTAGGAGGCATCTAATACATGGAAAAATATGGTATTTCCATAGAGCTTCCGGGTCACCTCCTCTCTTCTGGTATTAGGCTCATGGGATTGGCTGGTGCAACTTTCCTTTACCAAAGACACAGGGTGTAGAGGCCTGTCATCTCAGACTCAACCATCCTTACCTTCTAAATCGCTACAGGATTATAAACAGACCTTAAATAATTACACTCCCAACAGCCTGCTGAGCTGGCAAAGACAGAGTGAGGCATTCAGAACACGTTCCCATGTCCTTTCCTCCCCACTCCCTGACTCACTGCTACCTTGGGTTATGTCATTAGCTATTTTTGGTATCATATTGTTCAAATGAAACTGCTACCCGAGGTATGTGCTGACCACCTACTCCGCGGAAGCATTGTGAGGCTCAGCTATTAAACTATGGCAAAGCAATCTAAAATCATAAAGTGCTCCATCAGTGTTTGCTCAGCGAGGAAGGGAAGCATGTACATTGACTCACCAGCTTTGTTTCCTTCTTTCAGTCTCTCAAGGTCATTTCCTGGAAAAATAAAAGTGTTCCCCAGGGTGACCAGGTCTGAGCCTGCTTCTTGAAGGCAGCTAAGGGGATTGAATTTAAAGCCAGAAAACCATGGGCCGTTTTACTTTCTTAATTTGGGAAAATTGATTTTTAAAAATTAACCGAATTATTTTTTTAAGAGCAGTTTCCAATTCACAGAAAAATTGATCAGAAAATACAGTGACTGCCCCCTCCACACACATACAATTTGTCCTCTTATTTACATTTTGTATTAGTGGGGTCCATTTGTGACAATCGGTGAACCAATATTGATATTATTATTTTTAATGGCTACAGTCCGTTGTTTATTTTAGGTTCACTGTTTATGTTGTACATTCCATGTGTTTGAAAATCTGTTTTTCAATGAGCTGAAGTAGGGCTCTTTACACCATTCACCTATGCTGTAGATAATTGGATATGTTGCAGAAGAGGGGCAAAGACTGGGATAGGAATGTATGTCATCCTGATTATACATAAAGAATAACAAAGAAAAACACTGACAGAACTATATAATGAAAGAATATTCTTCTGGGGAGCCTGGTGTAATGCAAAATGTACTTAACACAAATGAGATAGAGAAGTGCTTAAAACTATTACCTGCAAGGCGTGGATAAAAACCTTGAATTAAACGGGGGGCAGGGGGTGGGGGTGGGAATTGGAAAGGTATCAGTGTCAGGAGAAGAATTTAAAACAAAGAATATAGTAGGGGAATTCTGAGAGTAATTAGTATCATTCAAAATTAAGAGCTTGGAAATGTTTGAACTATGACTTTATGAAGCCAGGGGAATCTTTGAAAAGAGAAATGTTCAACCAGCATGCCAACTTTCTCTTGTGGTTACCCTTTCTCTTGTATAGAATCAGCCTAAATCTGCCCAGGGAAATCCCTTCACATATTTTCTTCCATGAAGTATCAGCTTGTGATTTATTGTAACTACATGAAATACGGAGCATTATGAATAAAAAGGTGTTTTTGTAAGAGTTTTCATTCCTTACTTAAGCCCAAGTAAGAAGCTTGCTTGCTATTAAATAAAAGCCTACCTTGAAGCTATAATAATGAGATCACAATATAGAGAATATATAAAATAACAAGCTTCACTGAATCTTAAGAAGTCATGGACTGTAAGAAGCACATTATCCTATGTCACTAAAGAAGAGAAAACTTTCCCAATTATAATTTTAATAAGAGCTTTTTAAAAAATATATTTTATTTTTTTAAATTTCTTTATTGATTAAGGAATTATATATGTGTCCTTATAAAAATATTTTTATTGATTTCACACAGGAACAGGAATGGGGAGAGAGAGATAGAAACATCAATGATAAGAGAGAAATGTTGATTGGCTGCCTCCTGCACTCTCCCTACTAGGAATCAAGCCCGAAACTCATTCATGTGCCCTTGACCAGAATCAAACCTAGGACCTTTCTGTCCACAGGCTGAGACTCTATACACTGAGCCAAACTGGCTAGGTCTTAATAAGAATTTTAATTTCAGATATTAAATTTGAAAAAAAAATGTGTCTTAGAATTGATGAAATATATTGTGTGGAGTAATCTGACGGAGGTAGTACTCAGTTCTTTCAGCCTTCAGTTAGAAAGGTATTAAATTGTAGGTGACCTATTACTAAAGATATATTAAAATAGTCTTACATTTAATCCTCCTTTAGAGAGTTTTTTTTAAAAACCATTATGTCTTTGTTCCATTAAGTAGAAGTTATTTGCTGAAAACACCACTGAGTTTGCTCAATTTTAATCTTTTAATTTTGAGATATTACTATTATCAGAAAAAAATTTGTATTTTGAATTAGTATTAATTTGACATAATTTTCAAATTACTTGAACTCACTAAGCCTCAGTTTCGGAACTATAAAAAAAATATCATAATAGTGCTTACTTAAATGGTTATTATGAGGCACAAAAGAGCCCTGAGCCTGGCACCACATAAGCATGGAATAAATATCAGCTATTGCTATAATTATTTGGTATACAGAAATCAGACTGACCTGAGTTTATCTTCTTTCTCTACCACTTCCTAGCTATACTAACATGAGAAAATTGATTATTCTCTATACCTCAACTTCTTCATCACAAATGAGGATAACCACACTCGTCTTTCAGGTTATTTTGAGGGTTCAGTGAACTAACTAAAGTGTAATAAATCATCTTCCCTAAATTTTGCCAGCCATATTCAGCTGATTAATTCAAAATGCAATTCCGGCCAGCGTGGTTTAGTAGTTGAGTGTCCACCTATGAACCAATAGGTCACTGTTCGATTCCCAGTCAGAGTACATACCTGGGTTATGGACTCAATGCCCAGTGGTGGGTGTTCAGGAGGCAGCCAATCAATGATTCTCTCTTATCATTAGTGTTTCTATCTTTTCCTCTTCTTTCCTCTCTGATAAAATAAAAATATATTTTAAAAAATGTGATATCAGTACGTGACATGTACATTAAGCACTATGTGTTTAAACATTTAATGTTCATTGACTCATTCAATCCTCACACTACTCCTAGGACAATTATAATTATTATAATTATTATTCCCATCTTTCAAATAAGGAAACTAAGACCACAGAGTAGCTAAGTAATGGTCACACTGCTTGGACAGCTGAGCACCGAGTCCAGATAGCACAGCTCACAGCTTGCATGCTGCTCAAGCTACTTCTTAACTTGCTTTGAGTTTACCACTAGGGATATTATAAGACTCTCTTAAAGAATGAACATGGCCTTCTGCTAGGCCAAAAGATTGGGGAAATCACAAGAGCCCAAGCTATGACTGGTTAGCACAGTTGTGATTTTTCAGTGAAAGGCAAAGACAGGACATAGGACCTGCTATTAAACAGGAGAATTGCTCACAGCTACAGTATTTGGCATGCAGCTCAAGTTGAGTCATTGAGAACTTTCTGCATGGCCACATAAGCTGTGGAATAACATGGAAGGTATTTAACAATCTGTATGAACATGTAAACCCAGTGTAATAATGAGCTATCTGCCTCTTAAATTAACAAAAAGAGAAATAGTTCTAAGCAAATTTGAACATTTATGAAGACAACCATGTTTAAGGATGAAAGGAATGTAAATACTTGTACTTGGAAATATTTAATAGACAAGTCAAATAGAGTTCAAGAGCAAGCAAGCACACTGACTAAAATGGTATAGGGAAATTAAAAGATTTAATGACACGGGACTCAGAAAAATGGCAAGAGAGCTGGTAAGAATGGAGGCAATATGAAAATTTTTTGAAACATCACTGATGAACTCTGGTCTCCCATTGTAATTATAAGTAGTAGCATGGAGTTTTAAGATTTCAGTTTTCTTAGTTTCACATGTGTTTATGTGGGTTCCTAAGCGAGACTGTAAACTCTGGTTACTGCTGTGGTGCACTGGAAAACACCAGGTTCAGGATCAGGAGAGACCTGGCCTGCCTCTCTAGTCAGATGCTCACAGACAAACCATTTGCTCCAGGTGAAGGTTTCCTCATCTGTGAAATGAACATAAAAAAAAACTACAAGAAATAAGAACGTATGTGGAAGAACTATATAAATTGTGTACTGCTACACAATATAAGGTATTCTGGGGCAGGAAATAAAGAACCACCAACAGAGGATCGGAAGAAAAAAACTTGAGGTCCAAAGACCTGAGATCAAGACTTTGCCACTTCATAGCGTCATGACTTTAACACAGAATACTCCAGCAATGCCACTTAATGTCTCTCACTTCAGTTTCCTTTATCTACAGAACAAGTTAATTGTCCTCAATGGTTTCAATGGATTTTTGTGCAGAACACATCAACCCTGCAAGGTAGGTAGCATCACCCCCTATATCATAAATAAGAAAACTGTGATGAAATGTTGTGTTTTTTTTTCCTGTCACTGTTTTAATGATTCTCATAAGGTCTAAATAGTTCTTGATTGATGAATTTAGTACATAGAGAATCTCTTATGACGTGCATGTTGTAAAAATGCCATCATGGACGGTTAGACTAGATGATCCCTCCGTGTTCCTTTTAGTTATATGGTTCTGGGAAGTCAAGTAGAAACAGAACAATGAACACAACTGGCAGAAATGAAATTGCTGCTTTTCTGGAGACAGTGCTATTTGTCTGAAAATTGTAAAATGTAGATGGGAAAGAGGAAATAACAGGTCTGTGATTCATGCTACTGAAAGCTAAGAAAAGGTGGGTTTTCTCTGTGGCTATAAAACAAACAAAAAAGTCTATAAACCCAGTGTTTAAATGTTAATTTGCTACAACACATCATATGTTTATAGCAAGAAATTGATGGAAGCCTCGGATTTAAAAAACAATCAAATCCTTTCCCATAGCTTTGTGCTTATAAAGAAGATACCCAGCAGTCTCCAGCATTGCGTATTTACATTTCTGCAGGGAGTACCCTGACCTTTTCTGCTGCAGCGACCATGAAACAATGCTTCTGTGATGGGTAACATGAAATATTTCAGAACAAAGGACAACCTTGTGGTTTTTGAGATAA
>PVJN01033850.1:0-15030 GCA_004026805.1 Lasiurus borealis | reverse complement strand
GAAAGTGGAAGGGAGGGAACGAGGGAGGAGAGAGAGAGAGGGAGAGAAACCTCAGTGTGAGAGACACATCGACTGGTTGCCTCTGATTCAGGCTGGGATGCAGGTATATGCTCTGGACCAGGAATCAAACCTAGGCCCTTTGGTCTGTGGGCCGATGCTCTAATCACTGAGCCATACCAGCTAGGGCTGAAGTTAGGCTCTTAAGAGAAAACGATGGGAAGGGAAACTAAGTTTTCTGTCTTTCCCACTGAAAGTAACAGAACATTCACACTGACACTGTAGATGGCCTAGGGGAGACCTGGATACTTGTTTACATCATTGAGCTGTGAAATTAAGCAACACAGAAATCTATTCTATTATGTGAGCTAATAGATATCCTTATTTCTCAAGCCAATCTCAGTTGTTTTTCCTGTTACTAGCAGCTGAAGTATCCTAATGACTGCATCATGTGTGTCACATAAAATGAATTGCCTCTAGCCACTTTAAGACTACACATGATATGCATAACCCATGGACACAGACAATGGGGTGGTGAGGGCCTGCAGAGAGGGGAGAGCGGGCTGGAAGAGGTTACTGGGGGAAAAGGAGGACCTAGGTAATACTTTCAAAAAATATATTTGGGCTAATTGTATTATTCATAAAAGGCTATGATGGTCTGCCTAAGAGAACTGGGTTTTTTTTGTTCGACTTCAGATTGTATTTCAAATATCAGTGAATTAGGTTGATTTCAAGAGAAAAAATACTCCATAAAAAAGTCCTATACTCTAATCTAACATGACAGTACAATGACAAGGGGCAGGAAGTGAAGGACAATGCTTCCAAATGAAATAGATAATAAAGACTCAAGAATAGACAAAATTCAAACACAATGATTGTCTGATTAGTTCAGGGCCCTATCAGACTCACTTTGTTCCTGGACTCTAAATACCTTCGCCATCTATGCCATTCATTTGATGTGTATGAGATTTCTCGGGATGATCAATTAGTAATGTCTAGTCATGAGGTGTACACCCAAAACTACAATTGAAAAATAAAAAATAAAATTTAAGAAAAAGACTTTATCAATAGAATGTTCAGTTTTATTCTACCCAATTTTGCCTTACTTTTTTTTGGTAGTAAAATCAAAGATAACATATTAAGGTTCCTTTTTAGACTCAGGACATGGTGTGTTCATGAGGTTTTTATTTAATAGTTCATACAGTTGTGTGAGAACTGTTATGAGTACTTAACATTTAGAAAATGTTTTGTTCCCTTAACAAATAGCAGATAACTTTCTAACTGATAGATGTAAAATTAGGTGCCAGAAACTCAAACATAAGCAAAAACACCTTTCCTTCCCCCAGGACGCTAACAACACAACATCTAATATATTCGTGTGTATGATACATGAACCTGTAAATTTACATTTAGAGATAATATGATCAGGTAGTGTTACCTTCATTTCTTCTAACAGAGACACAACCGATTGTCAATGTCCTCTTATATTTGCAGTTTTAGATTTTACTGTGAGTCTCAGCTTGTGGTAACACTGAAAGGTTTAGAACTTGTCAGATGACGAGCTAGTTAAATTAGGGGAAAAAGAGACAGCACATTAGTTCCAGTCGATGGGTTGTCTTCCTGGTACATTTCAAAGTATATTTGGTAAAAAGGCATTTTCTTTTACTCAGGCAATGAGATGTGCTTTGGGAAAGTTTTCAGGAAAAAGAAAATTAAAATCTACTTTATTTAATCACTAGAGGCCTGATGCATGAAATTCATGCCTGGATAGAGTCCCTAGGCCTGGCGAGTGATCAGGGCCCATCTGTGCAGTGATGTCCTCCCTCCCTCGCTGGCACCCACCTTGGCTGGCCTGGGGCCTGTGGGCAGCTCCTGCATTGACCAGCTGCCCCCTGGTGGTCAGTGCATGTCATAGCGACTGGTTGTTCCACTATTTGGTTGATTTATATTAGGCTTTTATTATATAGGATATTTTATATTTAGTGTTAAAGTTTTTTTCAGATTTTTCTAAGGATAGAAAGGGTGTACAGAACTCACTGGGATTGATGATGATAATGATGATGATGATGATATTACTGAGCACTTAGTTTGTATTAGGCATGTGATCTGCCTATTTACATTCATAACCTCACTTAATCTTTACAAAAATCTACTAGGGCGTGTACTATCATACTTATTTTAAAGATGAAAAACCTGTGCTATAAAGAGCTGAAGTAACGTCTTCAGTTCCTAAATGATGGAGGTGAAGTGGAGAACATTCTGTATCTCATTGGTTCCCAACTTTGTCAGTAAAGAATCCATTTTCATTTGTTCTCAAGGTAACCATCACATGAATCTTTTAGAGCAGAATTTTTACTATGAGTGAATGTTTTATTAAGAGAAGACATCGCTAGTCTTTTGCCATATACCTTGGATTATTTACTTCTCTTTTGTTACTTCCCATCACTCTGTAATTCCAAAATATCTCCAGCCAGACTCTGGGATCCAGAATACTGCCCCTGAGGTCACTGTGATGTTGCTCTTTCTGTTCAAAACATCCTCCTCTGGAGCCCTATTCTGCATCCCTGACTCATAACACATGCTAATGGCTTCAGGTGGCAGTGATGCAACCTGCCTAGTTAATTAGCCCATTAGTAGTGAGCATTGCTGTGCGTGGGAGAGAAAATAACTCTCAGGTGGGAGTGAAATCAAAATGCACACTGTACACTAGAGCAACAGGAAGAACTCGGAGTATAGTGTGGAAGGCACCGTTATTATTCCCTTAGAGACCCAAGTAGTGTAAAAAGCTTATTAAAACATCTTACTCTCATCTTTTCATGATTGAGAGGTATTATGTCATAATGTTAAAAACAAAAGGAAAAAAAAAGGAAAAAAATCCTTCTATAATTTGTCAGCTCTACATAGTGCAAAAAACTATTTCCCAGTTTATAGCTTACTAGAGGCCTGGTGCACAAATCATGGGGTCCCTCAGCCTGGCCTGCAGGATTTGGCTGAAACCTGCTCTCTGACATCCCCTCGAGGGTCCTGGATTGCGAGAGGGCCCAGGCCAGGCTGAGGGACCCCACTGTGCACTATCAGGGCCTGGGAGGAATGTGAGAATTGGACAGCTGGGGAGGGACTGCAAGAGGGCTTCAGGCATATCCAGCCCATCTCGCTCAGTTCAGGTCGGCTGGACTCCACTAGCAAGCTAACCTACTGGCTGGAGTGTCTGCCCCCTGATGGTTAATGCATGTCATAATGACTGGTCAACAGGTCAACTGTCTGCTCCCTGGTGATCAGTGCACATCATAGTGAGCAGCTGAAGAGCTTTAGCTTCTAATTAGCATATTATACTTTGGTTGAACAGGTGAATGGACGAATGGACACTTAGCATATCAAGCTTTATTAAGCAATGGTCATTAATTTTGATGCTGGTAAGTATATCATCCTTTTCTTTATGAATTACATATTTTGCATCTCTTTTAAGAAAATCCCTCTGACCTAAAGCCACAAAGATATATATTTTTTACTAAATGCCTAAAGTTTTATTTTTAGTTGTAGGCCTTTAATACATATAGAGATATTTTTGTTTATGGTCTGAGGTATGGATCCCAACACATTTTTCTGTATGAATAACCAGTTGTCCTAATACTCCTGAACCCTAATACTCCAAAACTGATCAGTATTGGCACCTCTGTCAATGTCAATAACCAAATACATATGAATTTGCTCCTGGGGTATCTCTTGTCTTCCATTTTGTTTTTTCTTGTCACATTGTCTTAATTATTATAGTTTTAAAGTAAGTCTTAATATGAGTGTATCTTGACATAATACAGTTCTGCTATCTATAAAGTTTCTTGGGTTTTCTGTGTAGACCACCATAATATCTCATACTGCTAATGCTCATTTATCATGTGAGGGTCTGTGATGTTGTCTTTTAGCCAAGATCACACGATTTGAGAGTGGAGCAGCTCAGTTCAAGACAAGATCTTTAGAGCCTGTGTTCATTAACCATTCAGTTATGCTGCCTCTTTATTACCCCAGTTTCAGTTTTTCTTTTGGATTTATTTTAGATCTTTTTCAATCCTTACATATTTTTATTCACTTTGTAGTTTTTTCTTTTTAAATTCTTATATATTTCTTCCTGCAATAGCTAAGACTTCTAGCAGTAGCTTTGACTTGCATAAAAATATTAAATAAAAGCAATAGAGTAGACTTTTTTTTTTAATTTGTTCTTGGTTTTAAAGCAATGTCTCTACATTTCTACCATCAGATATACTATTTGCTGTAGATTAATATATATATGTGTGTGTGTATACCATATATATACACATATATACTCTTTGATGAACCAAACCAATTCGGGTAGAAGGAAGTTTCTTAGAGTGTCGGCCTGTTGACTGAAGGGTCTGAGGTTCGATTCCGGTCAAGGGCATGTATCTTGGTTGTGGGCACATCCCCCAGTAGGAGCCGTGTAAGAGGCAGCTGATCAATGTTTCTAATTCTCTATCTCTCTCCCTTTCTCCCTGTAAAAAAAATTAATAAAATATATTTTTTAAAAAGGAAATTCTCTTCTATGTAAAAATTATTAAAACAATTTATCATTAATGGAAACTATTTTTTATAGTGCTTTCTTTTCTGCATATACCTAATATTTTTTGCCTCTCCAAACTATGATTATGATGGACACGGTGAATTATAGTAAAAGTTAAAGCCTCAGTTTTTCTCATTTACACCCTGCAGAAAACAGTCTTTACTTAATAATTTTTGACAAGGATTAAATTAGATCTATGAAGAATTGCCAGGCAGGCACAAATAAGGACCATGCTCAGCAAATCTTTTTGCTGTACCAGATTTTACTCTCCACTCTAAATTTGTGCCCCAGGACTGCATTTTCGGTTGACGGTATCCTTGCTTAAGTTCGGCCAATAGTAGATGACAACAAGCTATTGAAGAATCGGGGTGGGAGGGTGGGGAGGTGAGGGAGTTGGAGTATTGATTTTCCCAGTCATCACCAGATTGCTTGCATCCCTCCACTGAAGAGCTCAGTTCCTATTATGTGGCCCTTCCAGACAGCTGCCAGGTCCAGATGTTGCTAGGATATGGATATGGATGGGTTTTGAATATATTTTTATTGATTTTATAGAGGAAGAGGGAAGAGGAAGAGATAGAACATCAATAATGAGCGAATCATTGATCAGCTTCCTCCTGCACGCCCTCTACTGGGGATCGAGCCTGCAAACTAGGTATGTGTCCTGGACAGGAGTGGAACAGTGATCTCCGGGTACATAGGTGGACACTTAATCAGTAAGCCACATCAGCCAGGCTGGATATGGATGGGTTTTATTTATTTACTTATTATTATTCTTTTTAATATTTTATTGATTTCAGAGAAGAAGAGAGAGGGATAGAGAGATAGAAATATCAATGATGAGAATCATTGGCTTGGCTGCCTCCTGCACACCCCCTACGAGGTGGGTAGGGAAGGAGAGAGTGAGCCCGAAATCCAGGCATACGCCCTTCGCCAGAATAGAACCCAGGACCTTTTAGTCCGACCGATGCTCTATCCACCAAGACAAACCAGCTAGGGCTGGATGGGTTTTAAATCAAGTATGTCAGTTCAGGGGAACATGTATTGATTGTTCTGAATCATTTAAATGATTGGATTAATCATTATGCTCTCAGATGGTATCCAAACTGTTTTTTCTATTGTCATCTATTTGGACTATTTGCAGCTTTCAAGTAGACCCTAGCACAGTGCTTTGAAGCATTATAAAGGATCTTTTTCTGAGAGGAAAACTGAAGGGGAGTTAGGAAAGGGATTTAGGAGTAGAAATTTGAACCATTTAAATAATTTTTAAGTTCACTGTGCTCTGTAAACCCAATGTTATCTCCAATCTGTGTTGTTCTAAAGGAAATTATAGAGCATAAGTCAAATATGAAAAGCAAAGATGTGGGGAGTTATTTAACATATCAAAACAACCACATTTACTCTGAATTTTCTGTTGGGTGTGCTAACAGTCTTTCTCATTTTGGAATGTCTCCCATAAATTTGTAAAAGGTCAGAGACTGACAGAATGGGCCCAGTAAAGGTTAAGTACAACCTGAAAAAGTGTTCAGTAATCAGTAGCAAACTGTAGCAATGTTCCTGCTTATAGTATATTTTGAATTATCCCGGGATGGAAAGGAATTTCAGGTGCATTTTACAATGCAAGGTGCTAGAAGCGACAGTAATCTAGCTCCTTTTCCGAGGTTAAACAAATACCTATGAAAAAGGATAATTGAAAACAATAATTTGATGACCCACCTCTTTCTCCATGTTTAACATTCTATATTTCATCTGCACCACTATGATATAAAGTCCCATCTAGAGAACAAGGTAATATGATATTGCTGAATTTAGTTACTGCTAAAAATATTCAAGATATATAATTTCAAAATAGACTGAAATGTAACTTCACATTATTAAACCTCTGAATAAGCCCATTTTTCTCACCAGCAACTAAATTCAGCAATATCTTATTACCTTGTTAAAGGACATTGACTCATATTTAGCAAAGTTTATTGAAGTTTTAATTATTACGATATATGAAAATAAACCAAATAGAAAAATAATGTAGAGGTTCTCTGGATTGGCTCATTTTATTTTATTTTTTAAAATATATTTTATTGATTTTTTACAGAGAGGAATGGAGAAGCATAGAGAGTTAGAAACATCGATGGGAGACACCGATCAGCTGCCTCCTGCACACCCCACACTGGAGATGTGCCCGCAACCAAGGTACATGCCCCTTAGCCGGATTCGAAACTCAGACCCTTCAATCCATAGGCCGACACTCTATCCACTGAGCCAAACTGGTTTCGGCTGGATTGGCTCATTGTAAATCCTCCCCAATACCATCCTGCTGCGCCTTCCTTTGCTGTAAAACTAGCAATTACATCGATCACATTCCCCAGTCTCTCTGAAGGCAGCGTTCCAGTTTTAACTCAAGTTCCACCATTCAGAGAGGCTCTTCCTGATCACTGTGTATGTGGCTCCGGGGTGCCCATTTGGCACCTGGAGATCATGGAAGCAGGTGTGTGTCAGCAGCTGGGACAGCCACTTTCTGATGTGGCAGCTTCCTGTTTGGAAGAAGCAGCCGCCCCCTTCTGCAGCCACCTCTGTCCCTTAGAACATCTTAGAGTAGTGGAGTGGCTGTGTTGCCCACTTAAAAACCCTCCCTAAGGCAGTTTCATATAAGATATCATCGCATTCTCAGCAGAGCTGGATTTGACAATACAGTAACAGGAAAAGAACGGGACCTTTGAGATACACATGTAAATACAATTGATTTACTTATAGTTTGCACCAAACAGTGTGCAAAGTGCTTGGAGCATAGCCCCCTGAGCTTTGTTATTAAAAACTATGACACAAGGGGGGAAGAAAAGCACATCCATCTATCCCCAAACCCTAAAATGTTTTTAACCCAGTCTAGTGAGATGGCTGTGGGGAGAGAGTTAGCAGTGTTTCTGGTTACCTTTGCAATGAGTTGAATACTCAGTCTCTAGTAGGAGACTTAGAACTGTGAGCACGGTTTCCCCTTGGACTTTAATGAGAGCTTTACTGTGGTTTTTTTTTCTGCTGCATAAAATCAAAATTTTATACTTTGGACCTTTACTGGATATATTCGAAATGAGGACTTGAATGTTCCCGGATCTTTTTTTTCTCACTCCTGAACATTTTGCTGATTTGGCCTGCTGGTTTCTATAAATAACTTTGCGGATGGGAAAGTGTAAAGTCAGGAGGAGCAAGGCTGTTCGAATGAACTGTGCATTCATGACAATATGTAATTCCCTTGGAGATTTTGAGCCAAGCAACCGTGTAAAAGAATAATCTTTTCAAGGACATGCTGCATCACCGATAGAGTTTGTTTATTCTGACAACTGCTTCTAATTACTGTTAAACACCTTATTACATGGGTAAGAAAAATGCTTAATACTGTAAGACTTCATTACTATTTCAGATCAAGTGAGAGGTATGTACATGCATTTACCAGGCATTTGTGGGTGTGTCTGTGTGGGTGAGTGAGCATGTGCATGTCTGTGTGTATGTGTCCTGCAAGGATTCATTCAAATAAGGTTGGAATTTAGCTGTAAAGAGAGATTAAATCCCATATCTAATGTGAAAAGATTCTTCAGTTGGTAAATATTGTCATTCTGAGCTCTGAAACAAACAATGGCTGAAATTTATTTCAGGTCAAAATATATACTGATGCTACACTAAAGCTAACAAATGTCAGTAGGTTTTTGTATGGGGGATCTGTTGTATGTTAATCTAGTGCCCCCTTGTGTAATAGTTTTTAATAACAAAGTTTGGGAGTCGGTATTTACACACTATCTTTTGGCTTCTGATTCTAAAGGAATATAGTCATTGGACAGTGGCACTATTTTATTTTCTTTGTGGCTTTTCTATGGCATTTCCAAAGTCAAACATAATAAAAAACTATAAAAATGGAGGATACAGGACTTTTTTTAAAAAAAGAAAATCAAATTCACTATCAGGAGGCAAAGGAAAAAAAATATTTGTAAAACGAGACAATTAGTTCTCATAGATTCTTGAAATTGTATGGCAAGAAGAAAACGTAGCTGTGTAATGAGAGTGGGATGTGGTTGTCACGTGTTTCTCCTGCGTGAATGCTGCTCTCACCGCATGGGGCTGGTACTGGCTAAAGGCATTGTTAGTGCTTCATACAAAGCATCAATTGACAAAAAATTTTTAAAATGTGGTAAAAAGTGCATAACATAAAATTTACATTCTTAGCCATTTTTAAGTGCACAGTACAGTAGTGCTAACCACATGCACATATATGCAACAGATCTCTAGAACTTTCCCATCTGGTAAAACTGAAACCCTATAGCCACTACACAACTCTCCTTTCCCCCTTCCTGGCCAATTTTCCTTTTTCAGGAAATCTCACGTGAGAAGGTAGAAGCAGCGCTGCTCTAATCAAAGGCAGGGGAGGTGGGGCCCTGTCCACGGGGCCCTCCTCTGGGAAGACATTCGGGCTTGTGTCGTCTGTGAACACAGAGGCTTCTCAGGACCACCGTCAGAGACTTTGCTCTTCCCCATTGTGAAGGCTTAAATTGTGTCCCCTCTCTCAACCTTCAAATTCCTATGCTGCAGTCCTACCTCCAGTGCCTCAGAATGTGCCCTTCTTTGGAGATAGGGTTTTTATAGAGGAATCAGGCTAACTGAGGCCATTAGGAAATTGGTGAAGCTAAAGGCAGAGATGGGAGTAATGCTTCTGTAAGTAGGAATCACCAAAGAATGCCGGTAAACAACCAGAAGCTAGGGGAGAGGCCTGGAATGGAGTCTCTCACAGTCCTCACAATGAACCACCCTGATGATTCATCTTGGACTTCTAGCCTCGAGAACTGTGAGAAGATAAAAGTCTGTTGTCTAAGCCCCCTAGCAAAGGGATGCCCCCACATTTGCCATCAGTGGCACTGTGGGCTGTTATTGCACAACCAACAAAGACTCAAAGTTTAAGCTGAGCTAAAATCCAGAGAGCCTCATCTATGCTGATGGAAGACGATTGGACTTTGAGTGATGGGCACACAATACAATATACAGATCTTGTATCATAGAAACATACATTTGAAGTCTATATAACCCAATTAACCAATATCACCCCAATAAATTTAATTTTAAAAAATCTGGAGATAGGACAACTTTGTAATATAATGCAATTAAATATTCTATTATAGGACATAATTAACTGCCATGAAGGGGTTCAGAATATGCCCCTTCAAAATATGCCTTTTTGATGTAAGGATTATCTTGAGCTGCTTATTTTAAAGAAATAGTAAACTCAGGAGGAGCTCTGAAAACATAGTAGAAGTTACCCTTTTGTAAGGGATACTTACATTTACATTAGTCCTTCCTTATCCATAGAGGTACATTCCCTGACCCTCAGTGGGTTCCTACAGCCATAGATAATAGTGAACCTTATATATATAACTAGTGGCCTGGTGCATGAAATTCAAGCACAGGAGAATGTCCCTCAGCCTGGCTGCACCCTCTCCAATCTGGGACTCTGTGAGGATGGAACCTAAACCAGCAGTTGGACATTCCTCTCATAATCCACTAGCTCCTAACCGCTCACCTACCTGCTTGTCTGATTGCCCCTAACCACTCTGCCTGCCGGCCTTCTCTCCCTCAACTGCCATCCCCTCCTGGCTTGATCGTCCCTAACTACCTCTGCCTTGTCCCTATCACCATGGCTTTGTTCAGAAGGACATCCAGAAGGTCTCCCAGTCTAATTAACATATTACCCTTTTATTAGTATAAATATTTTTCCTATATAAAAACTTAAGATAAAGTTTAATTTATAAGTTGGGCACAATAAGAGATTAGTAACAATAATAAAATAGAATAGTTATAACAATATACTTTGATAAAAGTTTTGTGAATGGCCTTGGGACCATTATTAAGTAAAATAAGAATTTCACAATACTGCAACAGTGGATCTGATAACCTAGACAGCTACGTGACTAATGGCATGAAAAAGCGGAACAAAGGGATGAATCATGTCCTAAGCAGGAGGGAGTGAGAAGGAATGAGATTTTATCACATTATTTAGAAAATCACAACACTTAAAACTTATCAATTGTTTATTTATGGAATGTTTCATTTAATATTTTTGGGCCATGGTTGACCACAGGTGCCTGAAACCATGGAAAATGAAATTGTGGATGAAGAGAAAACTACTCTATAAGGAAAATTCCCATTTAAAAAAATTATTTTCAATTATAGTTGACAATATTATTTTATATTAGTTTCAGGTGGATAGCATAGTGGTTAGAAAATTATTTAATTTACTAAGTGATCCCCTGATACTTATACCTAGCTAGCACCAGACATAGTTATTACAATGTCATTGACTATATATCCTATGCTGTACTTCACATCTCTGTGACTGTTCAATAACTACTAAATTTTTAATCCCTTCACCTTTTTCACCCAGCCTCCCTCAAATGCCTTCTATCTGGCAACCCTCAGTTTGTTCTCTGGATTCATTATTCTGTTTCAAATTTGCACTTTTTGGTTTATTTTGTTCTTTAGATTCTACTTATAAGTGAAATCATACGGTATTTGTCTTTCTCATTATTTCACTTAGCATAATGCCCTCTAAGTCCATCCCGTCACAAATTGTGGGAAAGCATGGGATTTGGTTGGAAAGTCTGTAAGGAGGATTCTCCAAAAGGTCAGGGGCCTCTAGGGGGACCTTGCAAGGTGGCAGCCCCTACCTTGATTTTTCCAAATAAGTTTGACCCTTGGGTATTTTGGTGGAATCTCTATATTTAATCTTTAGAACTGACCTTGTAGAAGCATATACTTTCTCAAGGATACTTATCCTGCTAATTGTATCTAGAGGTTAATTTTAGTTCAAGCTGTTATTACAATAAAAGCCTCAGGAGGCAGGCAATTGGGGCTGTTTAGTGTCTCCTGCCAAGCAGCCCCTTAGCCTTCTCTTTCACAGAAACGTGTGTCAGAGTAATCCATTCATCTGTCACTCAGGGTTTGCTGGTCAGTTCTGGCAACAAATAATAAGATTTCATTCTTTCTTATGGCCCACTAATATTCCATTGTATAGATGTACCACATCTTGTTTATTCACTCATCTATTGACAGGCACTTGATTTGCTTCCATTTTTTTGCTATTTGTAAATAATGTTGACATGAACATAGGGGTGCATATCTTTTCTTACTAGTGTTTTGATTTTTTTTTTTGGATATGCAGAGGTTGACAAAAGTAGATCTACATTTATAATACAAATAAAGAATACAATAATTAATAAATAATAGAAGAAAAAACTCTGTTTTGCATACTCATACTGTAAATCTTTCGCCAATCCTATATATCCAGGGGAATTGCTAAATCATAAGGTGGTTCTATTTTTAATTTATTGAGGAATCTTCATTCGATCTCCATAGTGGTAGCACCAATTTGCAATCCTACCAACAGTGCAGTTGGGTTCCCATTTCTCCACATCCTCACCAATACTTGTTGTTTATTGATTTATTGATAATAGTAATTCTTGCAGATGTGAGATGATATCTCATTGTGGTTTTAATTTTATTTTTAGTGACATCATGCATCTTTTCATGTCTATTAGATATCTGTATGTTCTCTTTGGAGAAGTGGCTTTTCAGGTCCTTGGCCCAGTTTTAAATTGGATCGTTGGTTTTTTTGGTGTTGAGTAGTCTGACTTTTCTATAATTTTTGATATAAATCTCTTATCGGATGGGTCATTGGTGAATATGTTCTGTCATTCAATAGGTTGTTTTTTTTACCCTTGCCAGTATTTTCAGTGGTTAGAGCATTGGCCTGAGCACCGAGCACTGAAAGGCCGCTGGTTTAATTACTGATCAAGGGCAGGTATCTGGGTTGTAAGCTCAAGCCTAGGCCACGGGCATGTCAGGGAGGCAACCAATTAATGATTTTCTCATGGATATTTTTTTTCTCTATCTCCCCCTCCCTCCTTCCTTTCTACTCTCTCTAAAAAAGTCAATGGACCTAACCCATTTGGCTCAGTGAAGGGTCCTGGATTCAATTCCAGTCAAGAAGGGCAAATGCAAGGGTTGTGAGCTTGATCCTCAGTAGGGGTGGGCAGAAAGCAGCTGATCAATCTCTCATCATTGATGTTTCTGTCTCTCTCTCCTTCTTCCTTCCTCTCTGAAATCAATAACAATTGATTCACCAGGGTAGAGCTGATGGAGTTCACCAAGCTAATGCAGATTCAGATTTGCCATGTCGGGGAGCTTTCAACACCGGGATAATGGCAGCCATCCCTTCAACTCTCACTCTGAAGCCACAAAAAGCAGTTTCTCTCTATCTGATTCTGACACCATCCCCAGACCAGCTTGACTGGAATTTCTTGAAAGTTTTTAAAGAAAGATTGTGATACCAACCCACACAGGTCAAGGTGGAGAAAGCCTCTGGCTGAGCAGAAGTTGGGTAGGTGGGGTCTCAGGGAGTCTTTAGGGTGGAGCTGGTGGAGTTCACTAGGCTAATGCAGAGTCAGATTTGATCGTGTTGGGGGAGGGCTCAACACAGGCACAACAACAGTCTACCTCCAGCCCTTGCCCCAAAGCCTCACAGCTCACTCTCTCCCTGTATGTCTCTGGTGCTTCTGCCCAAGCCACTTTCTCTCCGCTGGAGCCAAGGTGAGTGTGAGTGGGTTTGTGCACTGGCACTTTAAGAGGATGCTTGGGTTTCCAAAAGCCTTTGGACCACCCTGGTAGATGAAATTTACGCTGATTTTCACAGCCAGATGTTATGTGGGCTCCTCTCCCCTGCCCTGGTGTTCCAGACCGGGGAGTTTAGCGTGGGGCTGAGTGCTCAGGGTGGGCCTCTGCAGCTGACATAGCCCTCAACCACCGCAAGTGGGTGTGGGGCCAGCCCATTTCGCATCTCTATTCCTCCTACCCAGTGGCTTTTTCTTTATATTCTTAATGAAGGGCCCAGTGCATGACTTCATTTACCTTAAAAAGAACTGTGGGCCGTGAGGCTGTGGTGTGCATGGGGGCAGGTCTTGGCCCATCCTCTGTGACCCCTCCCACTGTAGCCCCTGGTCCCCTCTCTCCTGGCAGCCCCATTCCCGCGCACTGGTAGTGCAGAGTGATTGGGGCTGGCACCATCGGTGGGTGTGAGCGGCGGCTGCTGCCCCCATAGACCCTCAGGAACAGGGGGAGGTGGAGAAGCCCTGAGGGGTGATGGCGCTGAGCAATCTGGACCAGCACCAGGTGCCAGCAGCTGGTGTGCGGGGTGGCTCTGGTGTCAGTTGTGTGTGTGAGCCAGGTCAGTGCCATCAGTGGGGGGCTAGTGGGAGCTCCAGCACTGGCAGTGGGTGTGAGCGTGGCCATTGCCGGCAGCAGGTGCAAGCACTGGGTGTGACGGAGGTGCATGGGAGCAAAGAATTTTCAGTAACCAGCAGAGGCTCACCTCGATGACAGCTACCGACGCCCTGCCTTGGTATGGCAACCCCGCTCACCTGCTCCGCCATCCCACTGCCTCGGATGGCCACCATGTTCCGTACTCTGCTGCCTGTTGCCATTGCCCGCCATGTTCCACGTGTACCCCCTGGTGGTCAGCACATGTCATAGTGACCAGTTGTTCTGCTGTTTGGTCTATTTGCATATTAGGGTTTTATATATATAGATCATTGGACTTCTGTTCAGCTAGTCTTCATGGTTATTCATTCAGATGGAGAACCGTTCTGTAATTTAGGTGTAATTTTGCTATAGTCATGGGAGGAGATGAGTTTAGTGTCCATCTACTCTGCCATTTGGACCATATCCCTGTCTTCTTCATTTCCCTTCTCTCAGGGATCACCATTCTGTCTTGCCTGTTGTCCAATTTTTGGAAATAGTTGTTTCCAATAGGAGGGCAATCTTGAGTAATTTGCTAATTCACGCTGCTCCAACTTTTCCCTAGAAATCATCATTTGTAAAGTTGCCTTCAGCTGAGGGCAAAGTTGCTAGATGAAAGATGACTAAGAGAAGGATGACGAAATTACTAGAAATTCTCTAAATGCAGAAGGCAACTACTTAAATCTACATAGCAACTTTACCCTTGTTTCTTGTACTTTGCCCAATAACCTCCCATAACTGGAAAATTATTTTTTCTATCCCCATACTCAATTGCTTTCTGAATATATATTTTTATGTGAAAATTTTAAAGGAACTTCCTGAACATCAAAACATTCCACTATAAGTATATCAGATGCATCTTTAAAATATAACAGTGATAACTGGAATGGTGAGCCAAGGCTTTTCCCCAGGGTCATGTCTCTTGACACCAAAAAATAGTGCCACAAGGCCTAGCTCATTTGATTCAGTGGATAGAGCATCAGCCTGCGGATTGAAGAGTCCCAAGTTTGATTCTGGTCAAGGGTACATGCCCAGGTTGCAGGCTTGGTCCCCAGTAGGGGGCGTGCAGGAGGCAGCCAACCAATGATTCTCTCTCTCATTGATGTTTCTATCTCTCTCTCCCTCTTCCTTTCTCTCTA
>PVJN01033849.1:0-23143 GCA_004026805.1 Lasiurus borealis | reverse complement strand
ACTGTTAATTCTTAGGGGGAAAGGGGTGAAGGGCGTACAGGGAGAGACTGGACAAAAATCATACACCTATGGAGGAGATCAATGGGAGGGAGCTAAGGGCAGAGGGAGGGTGGGAGCTGGGTGGAGGGGTGCTATAGAGGGGAAAAAAAGAGAAACAAATGTAATAATCTGAATAATAAAGATTTAATTAAAAAAAAAATAAAGATCTATCTAAAAATCTATGAAAAAAAAATGTTTTCTGGATCTTCTGAGAAAGTCGCTGAGTGAAGGAGAAGAAGGCTCCTTCTCTTATGAGCCAGGGGTCATCATCATCCTTACGATGGTGGTGGTTGCCTTAAGGTGTTGTGTGTCAGAAAAAAAGAAATGAGAGGGAAAGGAGTGGCGTTTGAGTTCCAGAAAAGGAAGAAAACGATAAGATGTCCTGAAGGGGCAAGAACCAGAAGGAAGGAGCGAGGCAGGGCATATACAGAGCATGGAATGAGGCCATGTGGCAGGTGATGTTGGCTCCCCCTGCCTTCTGTGCTGACAGAACCCCGATTTTTCTCATGTGTCTCCCCCTACCCAGGAACCCTGGATGAGCCATGGTTGACTTAGCATCTCCTTCTATATCAGTGATCCGCTTATCAGTGTGAGCCAGTCTTCACCAATAGAATCTAAGGGGCAGTCTACTGAAGGCTTCTGGGAAAGATTTTTCTCCTCCTTGGTAAGAAAATGAGAGAGATGAGGTAACCTCGTCCCTCCTCTCCATCAGCATTCCTCCAGCACCTTATCCCCTCCCACCGGATATTAAGTAGCTGAGCTGGATAATTGCTGGTTCACGATTCTAACCCCCACTGCCCACATCTTCCTGTTTTGACTGCCTGCAGGAGAGGCTGAGGCTTGGAGCAGCGAGGGCTGTCCAGGGAGAAGAAACCCAGGAGTGTTGTAGAGAAGTTAACCAAGAACCTGGACGCTGTGAAGTTGCTGAATCTTGCAATTCCCTCCAGGCTTCTTGATGTGTGAGAGAAGGAATGTTCTGGTTTAAGTCACTTTAACCCAGTATTCCATTGACAAGGAAACCAGGGATCAAGTAACACTGATAATAGGTGCCTTTGCACAGCACTTTTCTATATACTTATTTTATTTGTCACCAGACAAGAGGATAAGTGATCGTATCTTCTTTTTTAAATAAACGAGGCCAGGGAGGGTAACTGACTCCCCAGGTCACATGTTAATTGGTGGGAGGCCTAATATCAAAGTGAGATTTTCTGACTCTCGGCCCAGCACACTCCCTACTCCCCCTGGGCGAGGCCAAAATTAAAGCTGGGCAGGTGTTGCAAATGCCCCAAACAGCTCCCACCTCTCAGCTCCCAGAAGATTCTCAGGGAGAGAATCTGATCATCAACTGTTGGTGTGCCATTGTGTTGGGGACCTGGGAACCAGGCAGAGAGGGACCGGGGAGGTGGACAGATGAGGAAGATGGCCTGTTCCTCCAACACTCCCAGGAAGCTTCTAGATGGAGGAGGGAGAAATGAGAAAATATAAACAAGGACTGGCAGGCTTTACAAAACATGAGACCAGCTGACTTCCTGAATGGCAGGCACCGTGGATCCAGCAGTGGAGAGACAGGCCATGTGGGTGGGCTAGAGACACGCGTGTCAGGAGCAGGCTCTGTCTGGGAAGCTTTCCAGAAGGGTTTGTGGGTGAATAAATTATGGTTTGTGTGTGTGTGTTGCGGGGGAGGGGCGATGTTTCTGTTTCAGTGGCCCTGGTGAAGGAGGAAGTGGGCAGTGCGAGGGTGGTGAGGAAGGGCATCATGTCTTGGTCTCTTTCCAGTGGCTTATTCAAGAGGGAAGGAGGGAAGTAGGGTGATGACTACAGACGCAAAGGTGGGGTTTAAGGTCCTAAGACCCAAATATATTTATACGTTGAGGGAATGGATAAGTGGAGAGCGACGGGTGAGAGTCAGGAGAACCAAGGCATGAGACAAAAGGAGGGGAGGGGCCTGGAGCACAGGTGGAAGGTGAAAGAACAAGGATGATCAGCAGACACCGATTAGACAGTGATAGAGACGGGCAGGGAATGGAGCATCCGAAGTATCAGCTGCCCACAGGCTAGTGAGGTTGGACCAAAAAGAACTTCCACCTTTTTCCTAAGTTAGATCCCAGAGCATTCCTTTTTACCAATTATCCTTTCACTTTCTAGTGTGTGGAAGGCCACTGATGAACTTCAGTGGCCCTATCAGGTCTCCGGCCTCCAGCTGGGTCCAGATCTCCTCAGTGCTGGCCAGAGTTCAGGGTAATCCTCGAATTGTTCCCTGGGTAGTTACCTGACCTCGGAGATCGGGTTACCCCAGGATAGTGTTCACTACTTTGTCCTGGGCCATGTGATCCTGTCCAGGGAGGAGCACGGATGTAAATTATTAAGGAAACCTCAGGTTCTCAACAACTCCCTTGTGATTCAGAGATGCCAAGAAACCTGAGAGGAGGTGGCCCTTGGGGTATAGCAGCTGGGATTGAGCAGCTGATCATTTCCCAGGCCTCTGAGCCTGCCAGCAACTGAAACCTGAAGTCTGGAGCTCACTAGGGCCACATGTTAAAGGCCCTCTGCACCCAGAGATCAGGGGAGAGATTAGCCCCCTGATAGAAATCCAACTTAGCCCGGCCACAGTGGCTCAGTGGTTGTGCATTGACCTATGAACCAGGAGGTCACAGTTCAATTCTAGGTCAAGGCACATGCCCGAGTTGCGAGCTCAATCCCCAGTGTGGGGCATGCAGGAGGTAGCCGTTCAATGATTCTCTCGAATCATTTATGTTTCTCTCTCTCCCTCCCCTTCCTCTCTAAAATCAATAAAAATATATCCAAAAAAAAGGAAGGAAGGGAGGAAGGAAATCAGAAGCTCTTTATTTGGGGGCCCCTGGCATGTATGAATATGATGAGGCAAAAATCAATGCCTGCTCTCTCTGGAGGAGTTCAGATGAGGCATGGTCTCCCCTAAAGAGGGGCTCAGCCTCATTATGGAGGTAATATCGCTGTCCTTGGGGAGCTCCTGGTCAGACAGGGGACACACACATAGTGTGTAACTGCAATTGATAGCAACTAGAACCAAATAGAGACAAAATATAAGCACTACGCAGAACTAGCCAGCCCACTCTAAGGGCAATGCCCAGAGGCTACACCAAGAAGGGTCCAAGCTGCTTAGATGCTTGCTGATTTCAGCTGCAAAGTGTCCAGACATTGTGGTTCTGTACAGGCATAATACTGCAAGGATCGTACTTGCCTATTGCACTAAGTCCCAGCCTATGTTCTGGAAAAGAGGGAGGGAAGGCAGGGAGGAATTCAGTGTTCAGCCTCTCCAAGCTTCCTTCGGCTTTGGTTATCAAGCGGCACCCTTGGTGATCTTTGTGTGATAATTCCTGTATCGGCCTAAGTTGTCCCTGTGCGCAGGAACCTGTGTGTGCTGGAGGTCCTCATCCACCAAGTTTTAAATGTTCACCAACATGATGACATCAACACAGTTTCTGAACGTTGAACTGAGTCTCACTACTTCCCTGGCTTTGTCTAGAGCTGACATGTGTACCCTAATGTTCCAAAAAAAAAAAACAAACCCTTTCCTTCTCAGCCTGCCCTGAGTCCCTGAAGAACCCTTTGATTCTACACCCTAGACTTCCCATGATGCCTGATCTTTGGAGCTTCTACTGGATCTCATTGCATTTGTTCACTTACTCCTCAAACAGTCACCAAGCTTCTGCCGGGCCAGGCCTAGTAGTAAGAGGCAGGGATACAGAGATAACGAAGACATCACCCCTGTCTTCTCCCAGTCAGAGAGAAAGACCTGGACAGAACTAATCATGTTCAAAGGCAGCTCTGATGGGAATATGGGCGTACAGAGAAAGAAGATGCTAGTGCCCTGAGATGGTTTCATTAAGGTCACCTTTGGCTAGTACTTGGGTAGTTTTGACAAAAGAATGTGCAGAATAGCATTCCAAGCAGAGCAAAAGTGCACTTGCAGATCTAGACATGAGAAAACACATGGAGGGTCTACTTTCAAACCTTTAGGGCTGGTGTGTTCTCGACTCCAGGGGTGTGTCCGTTACAGAGCACAATGTGTCCCCTCGAGTTGTGTGATTCTGTGGTCCTGCCCTTCTTCACCCATGTTCTTCTCAGTCTGTGGCCCAGCCTTCCTCGTGGTACATTAAACCCATTCCAAATAGGACGAAATGAACTGAAGTGCAGTTCAAAGAACATGGGCGGGAGGAGGCAACTGGACATGCAGTGATCACAGACTCGGGCCTCCTGAGCTGCAAGAGGATGCATTTCTGTTGTTTTAAGCCACCAAGTTAAGTTGATGGTACTTGTTAGGCAGTTCTAGGAAGCGAATTCAATGCATAACTGATTTTCTACAAAGGTGCAAAGGCCATTCAGCAGAGCAAAAGTAGTCTTTTCAACAAATGGTGCTGGGACTATTGGGTTTACATATACACATAAGTAAACTTGGATTCCTACCTTTTAGCATATGTAAGAATTAACTGAAAATGGACCATAAACCTAAATGTAAAATCAAATCTATAAATTGTCTGGAAGCACTCAGAAGCAAAAAACCTTTGTGACTTTCTGTTAAGTAAAGATTTTTTAGGACGCCAAGGCACGCTCCATAAAATAAAAAGTGATAAATTAGACTTAAAATCAAAACCTGGTGCTTTTCATAAGACATTGTTAATAGGATGGGAAGACAAATCACAGACTGCAGTGCATACAATAATGAACTCATTTTAGATTTTATTTTTAAAACTCCCAATAGAGAAACAAACAACCCAATTTTGAAAATAGATAAAGATTCAAATAGACACTCCACCAAAGAAGACTCACAGCAGGCAAATAAGTGCATGAAAAGATGCTTGAAATCATTTGTCAAAACCACATGATACTACTACACACCTATTAGAACATCTAAAATTAAAGACCTGCAGTACCAAGTGATGGTAGGATACAGAACAACTGGAATTTTCATGCACTCCTGGTGGGAACAAAAGATGGTACAACCACTTTGGAATACAATGAAGTAGTTTCTTAAACATGTACTTATGTTATGATCCAACGATTCTGCTCCTAGGTGTTTACCCAAAAATAAGAAAAGCATATGTCTATACAAACACTTGGACACAAATGCCCATCAGCAGTTGAATGGATCAAACAAATTATGGTATTCATACAATAGATACTACTCAGCTGCAAAAAGGAATAAGCTAGCGATGTATCCAATGGTGGATGAATCTCTAAATAATTATGCTGAATGAAACAATCTGGACCAAAAAAAAATAAAAAGGTACATAATATATGTGTCATTTATATAAAAGGTTATAAACGGAAATGAGTATAGTGACAAAAAGCAGGTCAGTGGTTGCCTGGGGTGGGGTGGGCTATGAGGTGTAGAGGGGAGGATGGATATGTGAGAGTTTCATGGGTGTATACGTGTCAAAGCTTACCAAAATGTGACAGCCAATGCCTAATGATGGAGGGTGAAGGGAGGGGGGCGAGGCACAGGGGGTTCCCATAGCCCTTACTCCCAGGCAGCTACGCAAGCTCACGCGTATCCACACGCACACCTTGAGGACTGGATGTCATGACAGCAGGCCATGGTCCCCACGCCTCAGCCCCCATCAAGACCGCCCATGCTAGCCAGAAGGAAGTTAAGGGAAAACAAGGTCATTGGTGCGCTTGGAGCAAGATCTCAGTAGAGTCAGTACACACGTCAGAAATCATTTGGTCCAGCGGATGCTATGACCTGCTTGGAGAAATCACTCTCTGCTTCATTAGTCTTTGCTGCCTCTGCAGATGGCTCTCTTCTCCCCACAGAACTGCGCCCAGTTGCCTTCCTGCAGTCATGGACGGGTTACTGGGAGGAGGGGAGAGCTCAGGGCCAGTGATTTTTTCCCCCTTTTAAAACAATTGCTTGTTAAATGTAATTACATCTTGTAGTTCCATAAGGCTTTTCTATGAAGACATCTTTCTTTAAAATTCTTCTGAGGGTTTCCTCTACTGGACGATGAGAGGATTTAAACCACTTTCCCAGAACCCCCTGCCGAAGGACGTGGAGGTGGCTAATTCTGTAAAGAAACTCAGAAGTGTCTCCCATACTCTACCTATCTGTTTATGCTAAAACCGAGTTCAGTTCACCCTTTTGCTGGTGAAAGACCCAGAAATCCAGCCTCCTGTGTATAAAGGATCACAACTCCGAAATGATTAGAGTCTACAGAATTGGGAGGCGTTGGCAGTTCTGCTGGGACCCAGATGTTTAGGGCAAGAGCCTGAAGGAATCCTTCCATAGTGTGGGTTAGAGTCCCAAAGTCCCAGAAGAGACCCCCCCCTCCACCTCCACCTTGTCATTCTGTACCCCTGTCCCCTCTCTCTGTAAAGTAGATCTACCAACCCACCTCCAGCCCTGCCCACCACGAAATGGTAATAATAGCCCCTAGGAGGCCTATTATTCACTGCTGTGAATATGTATGTATTATATTGTGCATATCACCCAGCAAATCCTTACAGCAAGCATGCTGCGAGTTTGAGATGCTTGCCTTCCAACAACCCTATGAGGTGGGTAGTATGATTATTACTATTTTACAAATAGGATTCTGAGGCAATGGAGATGAGGTGAGGGTTCAAAGTTTTTAGTTTTCAGGGGGGATTAGTGTTTAAATTTTTTAATTGTGGCAAATTACACATAACAAAAATTACCATGTTAGCCATTTTAAGTGTTCATTCAATAACGTTAAACATATTCACACTGTTGTGCATCCATTCTCCAAACCTCTTTTCATCTTACAAAACTGAAATCCTATACCCATCAAACAACTCTCCATTCCCCTTTCTGCCCAGCTCCTGGCCACCATTCTCCTTCCTGTTCCTCTGAATCTAACAACTCTAGCTACTTCATATGAATGAAAACGTATAACATATGCCCTTTTGTGATGGGCTTATTTCACCCAGCACAATGTCCCTCAAGACCCATCATGTTGTAACATGCGTCACAATTTCCTATAGTTTCAGCTTTGCAAAACTGAATTCTGAAAATGAGTGGTTATGATTTGCACGATGGTGGCAATGTACCCCATGCCACCGAACTGCACACTTAAAAATGGTTAAAATGGTAAGTTTCATGTTATATGTATCTTAATCCGATTAAAACAACAAGAATGAGAACAGCTTAGATTTGCCCAAGGGTGGCACAGCGAATGGCAGATCCCAACCTGAGTGGGCAGGCTCCTGTGTCCAGGCTCCTCAGCACCCTGCTGTACTGCCACTCGGAACAGAAGTCACACAGATAAAGCTCAGCAACTGGATTGCCTCCCAGGGAATCACTGGAAAAACCTGAGGAAAAGCTCCCTCTGCCTCTGTCCCCCTGCCTGGTCTGTGGGAGAGCTGGCTGGCTGGGGCAGCCATGGGGGGTCCCCTCTGGTCACCCAATAACAACTTCCTAGCCGAAGAGTGGGCTGGGGCAGGAAATTCACATCCTGGGAGTCAGCTCAGTGTGTGTGCAAGGCTGGCCCCAGCAGTGGAAGAGCTGGTTCAAGCACGGAGCCTTATTCCAACTTCTAGCAATTTCCTACTCCCAGATAAACAAGTAGAGATGCTTAAAGGGACAACCTGATCAAGAAGTCAAGGAGTCCTGGACACTATTACTGTACTTCCCTCTCCCTGGGACCTGGGGCCCTAAAGTATTGGCTTCTCAGAAATCTATATGGCTTCTGGCTTCTTCCCTTCCATATACACCTATTTATCACCTCGCCTCCCGCCCCCTCTCCTCCCTCCAATGCCACCACCTTGTTCAGATCCTGCAGGAGACACTGATATTGCACTGCCTAGTGGTGCAATGACGTGTGCATCTTCAGCCTTATCTTAGACCTTACTTCCTGGAACGACTTGAGGCCAGATTCGGGACAACTCCTGGCCTCTAAGCCCCTCAAGGCCTCAAGGCCATGAGCCAGGTGGCCTCACTAGTTCTGCCTGGTAGCTTTTTTGAGAGAGGGCTCGAGTCACACTAAGGTTTGTTGACCACCTTCTCACACTCCAGTGCTTAATAAAAGAATAACTAGCTAATGTTCGTTGTACTTGTACTAGGCCCCAGGCATTTACATGCATTACTTAATAACTCTTCACAGCTTTAGAAGTTGGAACTAGAAGGTAGGTGATGTTTTAGACAAGTAAATCTCAGTAAGTAAATAGAAAGCCAGTTCTCAAACTGGACTTTGTTTGTCTCTAAAGCCATGCTTGTATGAAATAGCAGTGTTTCTCAACTTCCAGGAGCATTTCCACTCCTGGGGGTAACTCCTGAGAGGGCCTACCACAGAGTTCCTGATTCAGTAGGTCCGGGGTAGAACCTCAGTTTGCATTTCTCAAATGCTCACAGGTGGCACTGGTGCTCCCAGGAATTTTCCCTTTAGTTGCACTGCACCTGTGGCCCCCAAACACCTGCAGGGACCACCTAAATCTCTCATAACCTTCTGCTGTTGTCACCTCAAGATCTTCCCTAACTTGGCAAAGGAAAAAGATACACAAGTCCAGGAAGCACAAGAAGTCCCAAACATGATGAAGTCAAAGAGACCCACACCAAGACATATCATAACGAAAATGACAAAGGTTAAAGACAAAGAGATAATCTTAAAAGCAGCAAGACAAAAGCAGTTTAATTTTACCTACGAGGGAGATCCCATAAGATTGTTAGCTGATTTCTCAACAGAAATTGTACAGGCCAGAGCAAGAAATATTCAAAGTGATGAAAAGCAAGGACACACAAACAAGATTATTCTACCCAGCAAAGCTATCATGTACAATAGAAAGATAAAGAGCTTTCCAGATAAGAAAGAAATTGAAGGAGTTCATCAACAACAAACCGGTTTTGTAAGAAATGTTAAATAGGAACTTCTAGTAGGAAAAGAAGAAGAAGGAGAAGAAGGAAGAGAAAGAGGAGAAGAGATTAAAAATTGAATAATAAAGTGGCAATAACTATATATCTATCAACAATTACTTTAAATGGATTACATGCTCCAATCAAAAGACATAGGGTAGCTGAATGGAGAAAAATATAAGACCCTTATATATGCTGCCTATAAGAGACTCAATTCAGATGGAAAGATATACACAAAGTAAAAGGATGAAAAAGGGTATTTCAGGCAAATGGAAAGAAAGAAGAAAAAAAAAAAATCTGGGGTAGCAAGACTTATACCAGACAAAATAAACTTTAAAACAAAGGTTATCACAGGAAACCAAGAAGGACCCAGCAATTCCACTTCTGGGTATTTATCTGAAGAAACCCAAAACACTAATTGAAAGAGACATAAGTATCCCTGTGTTCATTGCAGCATTATCTACAATAGCCAAGATAAGGAAGCAATTTAAGTGTCCATCAATAGGTGAATGTATAAAGAAGAAGTGTTGCTATTAGAAAAATGAAATCTTGCCATCCTCAGTCAGACAAAGACAAATGCCAGATGATTTCACTTATATGTGGAATATAAAAAAAAAAAAAAAAAAAAAAAAAAAAAAAAAAAAAAAAAAAAAAAAAAAAAAAAACAAGCAAATAAGTGAACAAAAAAACAACCCAGAAACAATCTCATAGATACAGAGAATATTTTGCCAGATGGGAGGGGGTTTAGGAAATGGGTGAAAAGAGGAAAAGTATTAAGAAGTACAAAAATTCATAAAATAGTCATGGGGATGTAAAGTATGGCCTAGGAACTATAGTCAGTAATTTGTAATAGCCATGTATGTTGTAGATGGGTACTAGATTTATCAGGGTGGTCACTTGGTAAGTTCTATAAATGTCTAATCACTATGTTGTACATCGGAAACTCATATAATATTGCATGTCAACTGTTACTGCAAATGAAAAATAATTAAAAAGAAAAGTCGCACATGTTTTCATCACTAGCAAAACACCACAGTACAACAAGGGTGTTCTGTTTGTAAAGGAGCTGACCTTGCCCTTTCTTAGAAGTAGGCAGGGGTTCAGGGTCAGGGTTAACTGGGAGCTTAAGATCCCCAGCTATTTGTTCTTGGACACCCTGTTTCTGTCATGTGCAGCACTTGCTACCACTGTAATTTACACTGATTTCTGTATTGTCTGGTTAATGTCCCGTCCTCCCGCTGTAATGATAGTGCCATTAGGACAGGCCTCTTTGTCTGTCTCCTTCACCACTGTTTGCCCAGCATCTAGAACAGTAGCCGGCACACAGGATGTGAGCAAGGAAAGTCAGTTGAATGAACAAATAAACAAATGAACAGCGGACAAACAAAATCGGGTGAATAAACAAATGCAGAAACAGTCATGGAAACGGTCATGAGAAGCTGGAATATCGTCTTGGCTGGATAGAGAAACCAGACGGACGACTCTGTTCTGGGATCCTTGGCGTCCCCTTTTCCTTTCTCAAAAGAGTGCATCTTTTCACAGGTGTGGCCTGGCGTGTCTCACCCGCACAGTGATCTGGACAGAGATGGACTAGTTTGCTAATTTGTTACAAATGGTCACAAACAGGGTGGCTTAAACCATAGAAATACACTGTCCCACAGTTTGGAGGCCAGAAGTCTGAGATCCGGTTGTCTGTCTGCCTGTCTGTCTGCCTTCATCTTCCCAAGACATTCTCCTTGTGTCTGTCTCTATGTCCAAATTTCCCCTTTTTATAAGGACATTGGATCAGGGCCCACCAATTTCATCTGCAATGATCCTATTTCCAAATTAGGTCACACTCTGGAGTTCTGGGGGGTAGGACTCCAACGTGTCTTTTTTGGGGAACACCATTCAAACCCATCACAGACATGTAGCTGGTGGGGGGTGTTTCCGGGAACGTTTCCAAAAGTCAGTCCTTTTCTTTTGTTTCCAGAAGGAATCTGTTGACATGACTTTTAAATCTGTGAGGAAAACACGTTGGAAGTGGTGTGAAGGGAAGATCGCGAGCAGACCTGCTGAGAAGGTGGTCCAAGGTGTGTGTTCCCGGGGGTTCCTGTGCAGCTGGGAGATAAGAGCGGGGGTGGGGGGGGGGTAGTTTAGGGCTGAGGGCACTGGGTGCTGCGGGCCCCACATAGACAGACCTCTCCTCTCCAGGAGGCTGCCTCCGTGACCCTGCCTCCGGAAAGCGACCACAGACCAACATGGTTCAAGCTCACACTGCAAACTTCCCTTTCTGGTGCTTTCTGTTGTGGGTGCAGATTGCAACACGGCCACCTCTTTGGTGTGGCACAGTCCGGCCTCCCCACCCCGACCTCCTGCTTCACTTCCTTCCAGCGCTCATCACTGCACTGTTTCTACTGGGGAAGAGGGTCACCTCTAACTTGCTTCTATGCCCTAACTTTTTTTTTTTTTCATACAATTGGGCTCAATAAACTCAGTGTTAACACTTTTATCAACAGCCCCTCATGAAGGCAGCCGCCAATAATCACATGGAACAATGAATTTATTGGAGAGCTACTTTTGATCCCAGGCAACGTTGTTCCTAATTTAGTGAGCGCAGGCAGAATTTACCTGGTTTTGGATTCATCAGAACAGGAGCTTGGCAAAGTCATGAAAACAGAGAGCCCTCTCCCCCACATCCTGTGTAGCTGGTGTGTGTGTGTCTCTGCTCACCTCACTCTCCCCTGCAGGATCTCCTCACTCCACCTTGGGCACCTCATCCACACCCACATCTGTGGCTTCCACGGCTATTTGCCTGCTGATGACCCCAGGTCTCTCTGTATCTCCTTCTCAGATCATCTATTCACTGCATAGAAGAATCCGGGGGGGAAGGCACCCAGGTACATCAAAGGCTCTGTGCCTGGAACAGACCTGACCCCTCTCCCCCACCCACCACTACCAGACCTGTTCCTCCTTCTTCCTCCTTATCTCTGTGGATGGCGCCATCATTCTCCAGATTGCATATCTGGAAACCTGGCTGTCTGCCTCAGCTCCTCCCGCCTGTGTATTGCCTAGTTCAGTCACCTCTTCCTAGCCAGTCTCTCTTCTCTACGCATGACTAGAGAGTGCCCTCTCCCCTTTATGCCCATTAATGCCGGCGCAGGGACCTTATAGTAACCTTTCATCTGGATGCCCTGCCTCCAAGCATAATTAATATCTGTCTCCCTGATTCCGATGTGGCTTTTGTAAATGTATGTCTGGTGTGCCACTGCTGAGATCCTGTCGCTGTCAGGATGAGGCACAACCTCCTCAGCGAAGATTCACGTCCTCTCTCTGTATTGAGGCCCGGTTCAACCCCCTTGCTCTTTAGCATCTTCACTCACATCCCGGGCTGCTCCCATGTTCTCTCTGCCTGTAACGCTATCCCCCACCCAGCCCTGATCTCCCCGGCTAATTCCTCCTTGACCTTCAAAACCCAAATCAAAGATCACCTCCTGGGGAGTCTTCCCTGATCCCCAAATGTGGGAGGTAGGTGATGCCCTTACATGCTCCCTGAGCAGGTGTACTTAACTCTTTTAAAGTTCCTACATACCATAGGGCCATGATCATTTTTTTCTTTTCTTAGCCCAACTGGACTCTCAGTCTAGACTCTGGGGAGTAGGACTGTGTCTTAGGTAACATGGGATCACAGCACCTAGAACACAGCCTGGCATGTCATAAACAGGTGACTTTGGTTGGTCAATTAGGCTCTATGGTGTGTCATAAACAGGTGACATGGCCCTGAGTGAGGTGAGGTGTTCACCTACTAATATCATCACTAAGATGGCACCATATGGTGGTACTAGTATGGGTTTTGAGATCAGCCAGACTTGGGTCCAAATATTGGCTTTACCACTCACCAGCTATGAGATCCTGGAATGAGTCTTAACTCCTCTGAGCTTTAGCTGCCTAAGATAAAAAAATGAAACTAAGTAGGCAGGCGAGTAGGGTTGGGGTTTGGAATATAGGCTAATGGTACTCCAGCAACCTCCGGTCCTCCCCACGTCGCCTCTTTCCGTGTCCCCCTCCCTGTGCTGTGAGGCCATCTCCTCAAGTGAAGCTTCCTGTCAGGATCTGGCTTCAAAAGAGGAAGTGTACGGCTCATCGCCAGCCTGAAAGCTCACCCCCAGAGTCCCGAGGGTGCAGCCGGGAGGCCTCACAGCCATGCACTGGGCTCTTCTCAAAGTCAGGTCATGGGAGGGGGGAGGGAAAGTGGAAGTGAAAAGAGTGAAGGCTCAGAGCAAACCACTCCCAAACTTGGGCAACCAGCCCCAGGGTACCTTCAGGCACATGCCTGTCCCCTGTTTCTCTCCTTGGCTGTTTCTGTTTCAGTAACAGGGTCACCATTTCTATAATCAGACCCTGTGCAATTTGTAAGCACCTCAGGAGTTCTGAGTCCTCTAGGGTGCTCTCTCTCACAATTCACTCACCCCAACCCCCAGAAGGAGATTGTGCTGGCCCAGGGGTGTCTGCTCCCTGGGGGTCCCTCAGAACCACCTGGGGGACTTCCTGAATCCCAGAAGCCCGGCCCCACCCTGCAGACCCTGATTCAGAAGGTCCAAGGCGTGGCCCTGGCCTTTTGATTTTTGAAAAACAAACCCCACAGGGCATCTGACGGCCACCCAAGTTGAGAGTTATAGGGTATTGAGATCAGATACCAGGTGTTACAAATAACTTCCTTCTAATCATAGTTAAATTGCCAACATTTGTGACTCTTTTATCTTTTTAAATACACGTTAGAGTTGAGTTGAGGCACGTCCTCTCTCTGTATTCTCAAAAGCAGGTGCAGTGACTCTGCCAGGAACCTTCCCCGAGGCTGTGCTGCTCACAGTTGGGATGGTTTCAAATTGGCCAAGTGCTTTGCTGGCCTCCTCAAACCTGCGGGTTCAGTTCCAATCTGGGACTTGCCTACAAGTGTGTCTCCAAAGCAACATCCACATTGTGTTCCTCACCTTTCTCTGGTCACCCCCAATCCAGGGCAGCTATTCCCGACTAGCCTGCACGGAATCACATGGGGACTGTGCGCAAGAGCAGGTGCTGACTCAGCAGGTCAGGGTGCAGCCCAGGAGTTTGCATTTGGAACTAGCTCCCAAGGGATGGCATTGCCACTGTCCAAGGACCACAGTCAAGCGTCTGCACCTCTTAGAAACAACACTGCTCTAGCTATGAACAGGATGGTGTGTGTGCAAAGAGGAGGCCCCGTAGGCAAGGTGACCAGCCATCTGGTTCACCTGGTTTCTCAGGATGTGCTCCCCCGGGGCAGTTCCAGATAAACTAGCATGCTTGGCCACCTTACTCACAGCCCATGTCCCAGTACAATTAGTTTAGGGCAGTGGTTCTCAACCTTCCTAATGCCGCAACCCTTTAATACAGTTCTTTTATGTTGTGGTGATCCCCAACCATAAAATTATTTTTGTCGCTACTTCATAACTGTAATTTGCTACTGTTATGAATCTTAATGTAAATATCTGTGTTTTCTGATGGTCTTAGGAGACCCCGCTAGCTGTTCACGACCCACAGGTTGAAAACTGCTGGTTTAGGGGAAGCCTTAAAATAGACATCTGGGAAAAGGATTGAGGATGTTAATAGGATGATCTGTGTTTATTTCAGTGAAGAAAAAGAACTTTTAAGTCACTGAGGGCCCAGGCTCGTGTAGCCAAGTGGTTGAGCATCCACCTATGAACCAGGAGATCGCTGGTCAGGGCACATTCCCACACAAGCTGTCTTGGGTTGGCATTGATTTCAAGCTTGGTTGTCAAAAGCTACAAGACCATTAAAAGCATGCTCAAGGGTGAGCTGGCGTGTTTGTATTAAATGTCTATATCCTATTCTTATGGGCCAATTTCTTTCTCTTCACTTCCTGAATCACAGAAGCCTGGCCCCTCCCTGCAGACCCCGATTCAGAAGGTCCTAAGTGTGCCCCTGTCATTTTGTTTTTTTTTAAAAACAAACCCCACAGGCATCTGATAGCCACCCAAGTTGAGAGTTGTACATCCTGTATGCATATTGCTTTCACATCTCGCCTGGCACAAGTTATGGCCCTGCAGGTAAGTTACCTGGGCCGGTAGCTTTTAGACAGTGTCATACAGTGCAGTGATCTAATGGCCTGGCCTCGGGGGCTGCGGCACGGGTCTGGATTTTGTCCTGTCTCGTCTCTGTCCTGTGTCCTGTGTCCTGTGACTTGAGTAGGACAAGAGCAGCATCTACCTGTCCATGCTTTCCTTTTTCCCCTCAGGGGGATGACTGAGGCAGGAGCGTCCTGAAAGTTCCCCTTCCCCCCGCCCCCCACCCCTGGAGACCCAGGGCCTCGCCAACCTTTAACAGCCTGGGAAGGCCCGCGGCTGCCGCCGGAAGGCTCGTTCCTGCAGACTGTGTGCAGAATCGGTGAGAACTCAGCGACGGGTTTGATTCCTAGAACTCTGAGTGTGTGGGATTGGAATGCAATAGCCTCGGGGCTGGAATACAGAGAGACTTCTTAATTACAAACTATATTAAAGTAGCGCCGTTTTATTTCTTTAGCAGCGTTGAGGATATGAACTTGGGAGTCCGAGGGCAAGGCACATTCCAGTGGTTTGACCTTGACACATTGCTTTAACCTTTGAAGCCCTGGCTTCCTCGTGTGTGTGTGCGGCAGATCTAATAATAGTTCCCCGTCTCCAGGGCTGCGGCGTCTGGGCTGGCACAAGGCCAACGCCCGGGTCCCTGTCACTGTCACAGATTCACAGGCCGCAGGAGCAGGCGCCTGGCAGGACCCCTGCCTGCTGTGCCTCCTTTAAGGAAACTGCTCAGAGCAGAGCCTTAGCCAGGGAAAGGGCAGAGGCTTGAAAAGGTGTGAGAAACCCGCACTCGGTGGAGGAGAACAAAACCCTTGGTTCACAAAACTCAGAGAACAGGCGAGCTCTTTTCCAAAGCGTACCTGTGTTCGTTTTTGAAGAGCTCTCGATGTATAGAGAAGGTGTGAAGCTAAGGCAAGCGTTCCCACAGACCCCACACCTGGTTTTTCCTAGTGTGGACATCGTGGGGCGGTGTGGGACGTCAGTCACAACAGACAAAACCAAGTTATTATTCGCTATCAACTGAAGTCTATATTGATTTCGATTTCCCTAGTGTTTTACCCGATGTCTCCCTTCTGTTCCGGAATGGGTTTGCAGGACACTTAGCCGTCGTTGTCACGGGGCTAAGGGTCCTCTAGATGGGCAGCTTCTTGGATGCGCCTGCTTGTGGCTGCTGCCGGGGGCGGGCCCTGTGAAGGGAGCGCAGTGATGGTGCACCAGCCACCCCGGCCCAAGGAGCTGCACGTTTGAATGACAGCGTGACCTCCTCAAAGTAGGTCTTCTCTCTGTTCACCACGAAATTGATCCAGAAAAAAAAAAAATAGGACAAAGAATAGCTTTCCATTTGAACCATGTTTTCAGAGCACTCTGGAAGACTGGTAGTTAAAATAATGCTTTTACAAAATGACGGCTGGTTTGTGTCAAACATACAGACAGCCCCAGCCCATGCCAAGGTGGCTCAGTTGCTGGAGTGTCGTCCTGTACACAAAAAGACTGCAGGTTTGATCCCTGATTGGATATGAGAGGCAACCAATTGATGTTTCTCTCCGCCCACCCCCCCTCCTTCCTCTCTCTGTGAAGTCAATAAAAACATATCCTCAGGTGAGAATTAAAAACACAAACCAAAATAGTTACAGACTTATAAAGGTTCAATTTACGATTTTTCGACTTTATGAAGGTGTGAAAGCAATATGCATAGTCAGTTACATGAGATAGTCAACATTTTATTATACAGTTAGGTAATTTGCCCAACTGTAGGCTAACATGAGTGTTCTGAGCACATTTATCAGTAAGGTTGGCTAGGCCAGTGGTCGGCAAACTGCGGCTTGGGAGCCACATGCAGCTTTTTGGCCCCTTCAGTGTGGCTCTTCCACAAAATACCACAGTCTGGGAGAGTCTATTTTGGAGAAGTGGCGTTAGAAGAAGTTTAAAAAATTTGGCTCTCAAAAGAAATTTCAATCGTTGTACTGTTGATATTTGGCTCTGCTGACTAATGAGTTTGCCGACCACTGACCTAGACTCTCCGAATGACCAGACCCGGTGTTCTCATTCCTGCCCTCACCTTACTGGCTCTGCCAGATAACCAGGGGTCCATCTGGTGCTGTGGACCACTCCCATGTGCTTCCGGGTTCACATGATCTCCACATGGCTCCCCAGCTCACTTTCCTTGGTCTTTCCTAGCTTTTCCTCCTCCTCCTGCCCAGTATAACTTCCAGGATCCCATCCCACCTCCCTTTCATGCTGTCACTCTCCGGACATATTTATCCCACACCTGGCTGCTCTGTTGAGACCTTGTTTCCAGCTGCTCGTTGACTCCCTTGCCCACAGGCCCTTGGGCTCAACCTGAACCGAGTGCCCTTCTTCCCCCGCCCCTCCTCCAGCATTTCCTCCCCACGCCCCCTGCTCGCTGATGATCCCTGCTTCTCATCTCATCAACCTCCTAAACAATTCTGCACTCCCTCCCTCTTCTCATCGCCACAGCCGTCTCCTTAGTCCAGTCGGCCTCATTTCCGCACTCCCCCTTGAGTTACTACCATAACCTCCCACACCGTATTCCCGTCCCACATTCCTTCTCTTTCTAGAGCCCAGCCTGGTAATGCTTGTCTGCTCAAAGTTCACACTGGCACTTCAGCACCGTCAGAAGATTGCCTCAGGTTACCCTTGGGTTGTCCTGTCTATCTGTCTAGCCACCCGTTTCACAAGGTGAGATGCACCCTTCAGCCCACTAACCGGCAGGCTCCCAAATGCCCCTGACTGCCTCCTGAAGTTCTCTCTTTCTCTCTCTCTCTCTTTTTAAATATATTTTAGTGTTTTTTTACAGTGAGGAAGGGAGAAGGATAGAGAGTTAGAAACATCGATGAGAGAAACATGGATCAACTGCCTCCTGCAAACTTCCCACCCCAACTGGGGGTATGCTCAAAACCGGGGACCCTTCAGTCCGCAGGCAGATGCTCTATTCACTGAGCCAAACTGGTTAGGGCTCTCTTGCTCTTAATTCCAACTCAGCTTTTACTGTAGTACAAGTGTCACCTCCCCGGGGCACATTTGCCCCGCCCTGCACTCCCTGACATCCTCAGCAGAGCCTGCTTCCTCCCTCTGGCTCCCTGAACATCGAGGGAGAGCTCTTTCAGCGGCGCCCACACTGCACAGGCAGAGCTGATTCATACTCGTCTCACCTTTCCAGGGGGACCCCTTTGAAGTCAAGGACTAAGCTGTCATCTTTCTGTCTCTAGCACCTATCACTGTCTGTCACTCAATAAACGTTGCTGACACAAGTACAGACAGAATAGAAGGGAGGCTGAGAAAGCTAATGCAGACATAACTACTTAACAAGAACTGTCAAATTAAAGGTCAATCAGAGCAATGCTCTGGCTTTGTCAGCGGTTCCTGTGAATTTTGGGGAAGAGGAGATAGAAAATCATAACATGTCAAGCTGGAAGGGTCCTTTAAGGTTATCTAATTTAACACACTCATTTTATAGGGCCCAGAGCGTTCCCGTGGATTCCTTAGGTCACACAGCTCATGAGAACAGAGCTAAATGAACTTGGGTTCCTAGACCTCACACCCACTACTCCTACGATTTTATTGTGCTAAAGGGGAAATTGGGACTATTCTCTAAAAGCTCCTACAGTCCCTTAGAAACATGTTATGGACATGGCCACCCATGATTACTTTTAACATTCTTCTTAATCAATCTATATTATCAATATTCTTAGAGACAACAAATATCTCGGATTCACAAATATAATGAGAAACCATATGAAATTTGTGAATGGCTCTCTTCGTCTGGAAGTTTATCCTTATTTTGAATAGAAGTCAGCCTTCCCCCTAACTTGTACCTTTGGGTGCAAATTTGACACTATCCCTCTTTCAAATGTGGTGGAGTTCAGAATGAAACACTATTTGGTTTCACAGATAAATTTCTTCTCATATATTAATCCCATCAGCTGCCTGCCATTAAATCCAAAGCTGTCTCTTAGTTTACATCTTGCCGTTCTGTTTAAATCAATTGGTGTGTCCCTTTTCGGGCCAGGCTCCAGAGCCCCTCCTTCTTTATTCTAGAATTTGGTTACTAATTGTGCACCTATTAGGTCATGCACCTTTCTTTAACATCATTTAGCATCAGATTTCTATAAACAGAGAATCTCTCCTTTTTCCTTCCTAGCAACCTTTTTAAGTACTTGAAAGGAATTTTCACAATTCCTGATTTCAAATTTGTCCAAGATGCTCAAAATGTCTTATCTCCGATTCCAAATGCTTGGTGTGAAAATCTCGGTTTCCTATAAGGACAGGCCTCTGTGGGTGGACTGGTGCGGATGTAGTGACTCCTCGTTTACTAAGAAGTTACTTACAGCCCTCTAGTGGGTCTTTAATATAACACAAGAAGGGAAGCTGAAGACAATGAGACATGACTTCGCTTGTATGTTCCTTCATTCATTTGTTCATCTATTCAATGTACAAATGTTAATAATTGAGTGCCTACTATGTTCCAGGCATGTTTTAGATGCAGGAGATACTGCAGTAAGACAAACAGCAACAAAATCATATGCATTGGTTACTAAAGACGAAGAAGACAATAGAACAAATTTTGAGCAAAGCCCAGGCGTTTGATTTTGGACGTGCTAGGTTGGAGGTGCCCACTAGTCTCTCAGGTAGCTGCTTTTCAAAATGAGTTAGGAAACAGCAGCCCAAAAGGTTGCTCAGTAATAAAGAAGGACAAAGATTCTTAAGTGAAACTCTCTGTAGCCTGAAAGTTATTTTAGAAGGAAATAAAGAGGTTTTCTTGAAACATCTGAAGAACTGTAATTGAAAGTCAATAAATTTGGCCTCTTGAACTGATGAAGTAAATAATTTGTGCTTTTGTCTCCCTGACAAAGTTAATCAAAAACTAATTGCAAAAGTCTAATTAATGTCATTTACACTCTATAACCTAGGACGAGTGAAGTTAAAAAATAAATCTTATTTTTAAAAAAGTTGATATCTCTGGGAACACCTGTAGAGCACTTGTGAGCAGAAAGCATAGACATCATGCAAATACCTCATTTGGGATTTCACCAGATTTAAATTAAATCTGACAACACAAGCACATTTAGCAAGAAACTTGCAAAGACAATGGATTAGGCCCTGGGTGTGGGAGGGTGGAGGAGAAGTTCAGTTTAAGCCTTGACCCTTTCATGGAGCTGATCTCCCCTTAGTCCTGTTTAAATGTTGACTTCTCAGTTTCTGTCCCAGTTCTTTGGTTGTTTTCTTAACATTCACCACAATTTGTAATGGTTGGATTTCTCTGTGACCTTGTGTACATCTACCCCCTCCATCCCCAGGACAGCACGTCAGTGTTACTTAAGCACCTGGCAGGTCCTCGGTTTTTGTTTGTTGAAGGATGAGTTTTCAAATGAACAGGTCAGATAACATAGACATAAAGGAGAAGCTGGTAATATAGACTAGTATATGGCACTTTGGAAGTGAGTGAAGAACACAGTTAATAATTGCTCTCTTAGGAGACCACAGAGGGTTGAAGGCAGTCAGGGAAAATTTTAGGGAGGAAACTGGGAGTGAGCTGAGTCTTAAAGAATGGGCGGAATATGAAGGAAGGAGTGTGTAAGTGGTGGGGAAGGGGAGTTTCCTGTAACAGGATTTCTGATTAACCTCTACACGCTCCTCAGCCACCAATGCCTCTTTCTGCTCTGGTGTCTATTGGTCTCTATTGGGCTGTCCTGCTCCTCACCTCCACCAAGTAAATGATATGGACTAACCCAGTGGTCAGCAAACTCATTAGTCAACAGAGCCAAATATCAACAGTACAACGATTGAAATTTCTTTTGAGAGCCGAAAACTAACTTCTGTGCATGGGCCATGAAGTTTCAATTGCACTGTGCGTCTGTGCCTACACGTGATATTTTGTGGAAGAGCCACACTCAATGGGCCAAAGAGCCGCATGTAGCTCACGAGCCGCAGTTTGCCGACCACTAGGCTAACCCAATGATATGGCCAGTCACTAGGGTTTGTCAAACCATGCCTCTTTTCATTGTGGCCTCACTGTCTTGCTCTCTCTCTCTCTCTTTTTTTTTTTAAAAAAAATATATATATTTTATTGATTTTTTAGAGGGGAGAGGAATAGAGTTAGAAACATCAATGGGGGAGAAACATCAATCAGCTGCCTCCTGCACACCTCCTATGGGGGATGTGCCCTTAACCAGGATATATGCCCTTGACCGGAATCAAACCTGGGACCTTTCAGTCCGCAGGCTGACACTCTATCCACTGAGCCAAATCGGTTTTGGCCCCACAGTCTCTTTTTTAATGAACACCTTGTGTATAAATCCTATCATAATATCTGGGTTATAGTAAGAGCTCAATAAATATCTGTTAAATGAACATGTGATCTTAGAAGCCACTCTTCATACTCCTGGGATTGCCCTTTCCCCAATATTTAGTCTCTATCATAGGGCTGGAGACCTTTAAAACATGAGCACATGAGGATTTCCTTTTAAATCCATGTATGATTAATAAACTTCTCTCTCATATTTTCATTTAACAAAGATTTATTGCATGTGTCCTTTATTACAGAACTTATGCTGGCTCTAAGAAGCTTAGAGTTGAGCTACTATGGAAACAAATAAAGAAAAATAATAAGAATTAACTTATGTACACAATGGTCTGTAAACAATGTAGATGAAGAAGTTGTGTGTTGTCCTGTGCTAGCTAGAAAAGGCTTCCCAGAGTACAAGCTGGCACTGAATCTTTTTTTATTTTTATTGATTTCATAGAGGAAGGGAGAGAGAAATGGAAACATCAATGATGAGAGAGAATCATTGATTGGCTGCCTCCAGCACACCCCACATTGGGGATCAAGCCCGAAACCTGGGCATGTGCCCTTGGCAGGAATCAAACCCGGGACCCTTCAGTCTGCAGCCCAATGCTCTGTCCACTGAGAAAAACTGGCTAGGGGTTGGCACTGAATCTTGAAAGATAAGTTGTGTCCTATAGATAGACATGATAGTGGGTGGGGGAGTGGATAAGAGGGCTGGGTAGACAATATTCCAGACAAATGGGATAACAGAAACCTGAGAGAGTGCTCACAGTGCAAAGGTCAGATGGACAGAGTCTGCCAGATTTGGGGAACTGGGACAAAACACAAGAGCTTATGACTAACCAGAGAGAAAGTGTCGGACTAGATTTTGGATAGGCAAGCCAAAGAGCTCTGTGGATGTCACTTTTTAAGAGGTACTAAAATAAAAAATATAATGCCAATTAAAGCAGCTACTAGTAGCTCCTTACATAACTTTCAAAACCTAAATGGTCCTATTCTCTTGAGGTAAGACAGTGTCTTTGAATATGACTTCAAAAATTCTGGCTGGCAATTCCAATTCAATTATGTTATATTCAGTGCATGTAATAAATGTCTGATTTTTTTTAACATAAAGAGGTAATTCTTATTAATAGAAAATCCAGTTCCTTTCAATTCCATGTTGGAGAGATATTTAAAGAAAATTGACCTGTTTATGCATTGCCAAATTATTAGTGCAGATTTCTCCATCCACATCTGAATGGAGGCCTCCAGGTCCCCTCTTCCAGGTAAAAGCGGGACTATCTCATCTGGCTGGGTGAGCTGAAAATGGTGCTTTTTGTGTGTCTCCAGAAGAGACTACATTCAATAAAGTATTATCAGTTAATTATGTGTTCAGCACCTCAAATAATCTACTTGATAGCTTGTTTTGTTTTGTTTTGTTTTGGTAAATGGCTTAAAGGTAAACCTGACAACCTCTGTGCAGTGGTCATTAGTCAACAGAGTGGCAAACCAGGGCTCCCGAGCCACTGCAGTTTGCCTACCACTGCCCTAGAACCACCATATTGTCCCGAGTATTCAAAAACATCAGAGACTTCCATATTCTACCCTGAGAGTATGCACACACCCTCTGCATGTTCAACAGGTCTCTACATTTGTTGTTCAAAAAATATATTCTCTTGCCCAGCTGGCCTGGCTCAGTGGTTGCGCTTAGACAAATGAACCAAGAGGTCACAGTTCAATTCCTTGGTCAGGGCACATGTCCAGGTTTCAGGCTTAATCCCAGTAGGGGAAGTGCAGGAGGCAGCTGATCAATGGTTCTCTCCCTCTCCCTTCTTCTCTCTAAAATCAACTATATATATATATATATATATATATATATATATATATATATATATATAT
>PVJN01033848.1:0-23274 GCA_004026805.1 Lasiurus borealis | reverse complement strand
CAAGTCAGCTGGCCACTCAGCATCATCCTAAAGCTCACTAAACCCTGCACTGAAAGTAACTCTTCCCCAAGGGAAATAGAAATGATGTTGAAATGGGCAGTAAGCTGAGTTGTCAGTGGGGTCAACCCATATTCCCCTGAAGCTGGTGGGATGTCCAGGGACTCCATGCAGTGCTAATCCCTTCTCTCCAGAAAGTGCAGGTCCACCCCCCTTAACAGCGAGACTCCCTTACTGATCAGGATCACAAGATGAGGTCCATCGCAGGTTAGTGAAGGGAGAGGGAGCATACTGTAGTTCCCAGATATCCCAGGTGAGGCCATAGACTAACTTTCAGGATCACCCTGGCTCTCCTCTCTGCCGCATTACCCTGGGAGCTGTCTGGTGAATGGATAAGGCAGTATGGTTGACTCTAGACCCTGCCTTAGGATCCAGGACAGAGCAGTTCGCGGTAATTCAGGACTGACTTAGCTTAGCATTTCACTAGAATCAGAGGGCCTGCGAAGGCATAGTCACACTTCACCGGGGCGTCTATACCCTTTTCACATTGTTGGCCAACACTGGCCATTTGTTCCTTTTTCTTAATCACCCAGTGCCTTGTGCAGTGGGCATGGCAGAGATCTGAGGGGACCGGGGCCAAGCAACACGAAGCATCTAGACACGACCCCAGTGTTATTCCTAGGCAAGGTGAGGGGTGCACGTGAAGTCTAGTGCAAAGAAATGAATGAAGTCTAGCCGCAAGCCACCTAGTTCTAGTTTCACCACGAATCTAGATCTCAGTCTTCTGTCCCTTGGTTTTATTTCAGGCTGCCCTATCTGCCTTCTAGGGACAACGTAGGAGTGAAACAGCAGATAATAAAAGCATCAGAAAAAAATTAAAATATAATGTAAATGTACATTTTTCTCATAATTCTGACATCTGAAGTTAAGGTGATTAAATTTACCATAGCATGCTCTTCATTGGCTAAATATTTCTCTGCCCTTACAAGGATAACTGCCAGTCAGAATCCCTTTTGTGCCCTGAGACCCCCGTCTTTTACTAGGTGCTGGGAGGACACAGTGCCTTGGCTGGTTAGGTATTTCTCAGGGCATGCTCTCATCCTGTCCCTCATTCTCTGTCTTCAACAATCAGGTTGGTGGCAGACTGATTGTCCATGTCGAAGAGCTGGCCCAAATGTGGAAGGTGCTGAGTCTCCCAACAGAGCTGTTTAATAGTGTGATGAATGTGGGCCGCTTCACGGAGGAGATTGAGTGGCTGAAGTTTTTAGCCCTTGCTTGCAGCTCTCTTGGTGTTGTAAGTTAGCTTTAATGCTTTTTTTGTCCTTAAGGGAAAGTCTCTCTTTGGGCCTGAATGGGCAGTACATCTGTACACACAGTCTGGTGATGAGCATGCCGCCTCTTGTCCACCCCCTTCGCCTGTCCAAACTAGTTATTTCCTGGCTCATCAGCCAGAAGCAGGGCTTAGGAGGAAAGAGGGAGGAAAACTGTCAACGGTCTCTTGAGAGCGGTTGACTAAAATGTGGCTTTTGGGTTATTTATGAATTTCAATCCTTGCACTTGGATTTATTTCCATCACCACTTTACCCCCTCCATTCATATTCCTAGAGATAACCAAGACCCAGCTGTGGAATCAGGTTTGCTTACACTTGGGTTCCAGTCACCTAGAAGAGATACACGAGAGACTGTTAAAAAGAGGTGCAACTTTATATAAAACTATTTGATAAGCATCATTGGATAAAAAATCAGAGATAAGAGAGCAGGAAAGGAAAAATGAGGCCGTGTCTATACTTATAGTCATGATATCATCATGGATGCAATATGCTCATACAAATGTGTGCCTCCTCCAAATTTAACTTGGTTTACAATTGGAAAAATTATTTTCCTGTTTTAAAGAAGATACTGCAACCAGTTCATATATATATGTATATATATTATATATATATATGTAAGCTTAGGTATTGTCTTACATGTGGCTCACTCTTATTAAACTATTATAACTTAAATGAAGATTAATCAGAAACATGGTTTTTAAAAATCCCTGAAATACATACAAGTTTAAAAGTTAATGAGAAAAGTATTGCGTCTGCCAAAACCAAATGGTCTGAAAAGGTCGTTTGAACCATTCAGTGTACCTAAGCACGATTTTACTCTCTTCTTCTCCAATATGCTTGAAATGCATTTTTGATGCTTTTGTTTCTGGGGAAAAGTACCAGAAATATTGTAGTCCACCTTTTCCTACGGATTTCCCCGCAACTTTCTTCCTAACCATTTCTTTGAGAGGAGGACAGGAGAGGCCATCTGTGGTTTGTCTTTGCTGTTCTTTATGCCAACATTATATAATGAGTAAGTGCTCTCCTCCAGAGAGCAGAGGAAACGCAGCAGGAGTTGAGCTGGGCAGGTGAGCTGCCACTCAGCACCATCACACTTCTGTGGAAACAGCCCCAAGGTTTGGAGGAAATAACAAGGGGAAAACACAAAGACTGACAGTTTTATCAAAGTCTCACAGGGTCACAAATTTATTCATAGCACATTCAGAGATGTTCAGGGGTGGGGAGAATTATTTTAGTTTATCTGTAGGCAATTCCAACTTTCCTGATCTACACCACCCACAAAAGGGGAAGTAAGAAAATAAGTAGATTCAATCCAATTCTGGAATTTTCATCTGACGCAGTAACTGAAACAGCTTTAGGGTAAATTGTCCAGTCCCTTGGGCTTCTCCTCACTGCTCCTCTCTTTAAGATGACAGTAAATTGGCAGTTACAAAACAGTCCCAGGGATGTAAATAAAGACAGCTTAGGGAATATAGTCAATAACTTGTAATAATGATGTATGGTGTCAGAGGGTACTAGACTTATCAGGGGGATCACTCCATAAGTTATATAAATGTCTAACCACTACACTGTGCACCTGAATTAATATAATATGGAATGTTAACTGTAATTGAAAAAAAAGTATTAAATCAATTGACCTTATAAAAAAAAGATAACAGTTGAGTATATTAGGAAAGGGGTAACTCTAGGACTTTAGAACACCCAGCTGAAAGGCTTCCCACAACCCTCTGGCACCTCTGATCTGCCTGGAACTAAATACTCATCTTTGTGGTCGCTAGCTGTTTGCAATGTAAATCTTTGGTCCCGCCTCCTCTCACAGCACAGCAGTCCCTGCTGGCTCAGCCACATTCTCCCTGGTGCTTAGGGCCTCCTGGAATCTCTGTCTTCCGGATTGCCCTCACCTGCTCCCTGCCTTTGCTGGTCTACTTCACAGCCTCTCACCACCTCAGGAGATGCCTGTGTCCTGTCCTTGTCCACATACCTCACAGTAACCAAGGATTAATCTGGAAAGCCACATTCCAACCTTCTCTCGGCTCAGCTCACTGTACAGTTACTAGGTTGACTTTGATATGGCTGCCTCCCAAATTGGGGAGGAGAAACCATGAAGTGAATTGCATCTTTCTACCTCCCTGCCAAGTGATGACATTAGATTACGTGTTCCATGAGATTCTTGCATCTCTATTCCCCCTTCCCTGCTTCCTCTGAGACACTCAGCCCTCACTCTGGAGAGCAATGGCCCTCTCCGATTCTGGGAGGTCCTGAGGTAGATGACTTTGCCCCCTCATCATTTCTATGTCAAAGGAGCTCCAGAGGTCAGGAGCCGCAGTTTGCCGACCACTGGTCTAGTCCATAAGTAAAGGGCACTGTGTGAATCCAGGAACTAATACTGTTATACCCATTTGTTTCATGTTAGACTATTGCTAGGAACATAAGGGTGGGAGTGTTCAGGGTGCTGCCAGCTAGAGGAGGGTTTGCATTCTAGTTAATCCATATATCCTTAGAGGCAAGCCCAGAAATCCCTCCTTTTTCCCCCAACTCTACCAGCCAGCCATGATCTCTGTGCCACTTAGAAAATCCAGTTTCCTCCTTATAGAAAAGTCTAATGGCAGAGATTTTAGGTAGCAGAAACTTCAATCATAATCTCTCTGAGTCTATACACACAATTCAAAATGCTACATGAAGAGCTGTATTCCTCTTTCCTTTCAGCACTCCCTTCTTCTAGAATAGCCTACACACCACCTCCTGTTCCACTGAGACCAATTATATAAAAGAAGAGGCTGTGAAATTGTGCTCCTGGAAGAAATAACGTATTTTGTTAGCAAATAATTCACTTTCTGAGACTTTCACCTCTAAATTCAAAAACAAGGCTCATAAGATGCTGAAAGGCTATCTCTATGAAGTGGATCCCCACCTGATCAAAAAGATCTGTGCATCAGAATGCAGATTGCTGTTGACTTTAGATTTATTTAAGTTTACCAAAAAGCTCCAGTCCAGGGAGTTCTTTCTCTATTCATCCATATATTAAATCTTTTAAAATATTTTAAAATATTATGAAGGCAGTAGAATTTGAAGGTTCTTTGAATGACCAGTAAGAGATTTGGGAGTAGAAAACATCTATATTAGTTTGCTAGGGCTGCCATAACAAAGAACCACAGACTGGGTGGCTTAAACAACAGAAATTTATTTTCTCTCAGTTCTGGAGGCTGGAAATCTGAGATCAAGGTGTGTCTGAGGCCAGTTTCATTTGGTTTGTAAGTGGCCAATGTCTCCCTCTTTCTGCATATGGTTGTTCCTGTGAACATGCATCTCTCTCTCTCTCTCTCTCTCTCTCTCTCTCTCTCTCTCTCTCTCTCCCTTTCTCCCTCCCTCCCTCCCTCCTGTTTAAAGACACCAGACCTATGGAATTAGGACCACTCTAATGACTTCATTTTAACTTAATTATCTCTTTAAAGGCCCTGTCTTCAAATACTTGTTGGGGCTTTAATATATGAACTTTGGGGAGACACAATTCATCTTATAACAACACCTCAATTTGGATGAGACTGTAGGAAGAGAACAGCAGGACAAAGGCAGCATGGGGAGTAGGATGGTTTTTTTGTTTGTTTGTTTTTTGTTTTTCCTTTAATAAAAAAAAAAAAGCAGAGAGAATGAACTATGGATGGAAATTATGAAGTTCAGTGCATACATGCCTGTAAATCTACCCAAAACCATTATCATGCTGACCTCACATGCATGCATGCTCTCCATTCTCACTGAGAGCTTCTCACCCAGCTTCCCTGCATGCCTGGCCTCCAACCCTCCTTCGTGGATGCTTGGCTCACTCAGTGCTTCACGATGATTTCTAGAAGAGGACTCCCAAGGGCAGGGAAGAATAAATGAAAGTGGCTTGCTCCAAAACACAAAATTTCTTTTACATCATGCAGTGTATCATTTTAAAACTCATATATGTTGAAGATTTTATTTCATAAAATAGCCATGTTTTGTAAATGTAAAAAAATTAATAATAAATCAATTATAATTAATTAATGCAAATAATGTTTAAAATACCTGACATCAGGTAAAACTGTCACTCCAGGAAGATGGGCCCAGTTTATTCAGCATCTTCACATACCTCCCTACAAACATACTTACATCCCTGAGTAACACGTGCCACAGGCAAAGGAACACCATCTAGACATTCATAATAACTCAGAGAGAGGAAGGCAGCAGAACAGCAAACAGAAGTGCAAGTGAAGAACAATGCTGGCCAGCCATTTGGAGAGTTACAGCAGCTGCTGTTTCTTTCACCCAGTTTTATCTCTTGGGACTAATTTTTTCCTGATCCTTGGAGAGTGTGTCAGGAGAATCTACACATCATCTGTTTTAGTAAACCACCAAGATAAACATGCTGACCTGTCTTTGCTAACTCAGAGCTAAGCAATCCTTTCTTTGAATCATTTCTTTCCCCTTTATCTCATCATTTCACAACTCTCTTGCTTGGGAAATTTATTCAAAGGGTAGGTGTATTTAAAGACAAAGTAAGCCGTAGCTGGTGTTGCTCAGTGGATAGAGCATTGTCTGCATACTTAAGGGTCCTGGGGTTCAATTCTGATGAAGGGCACATGCCATGGGGGTTGCGGGCTTGATCCCCAGTAGGGGGCATGCAGGAGGCTGCCAATCAATGATTCTCATCATGGATGTTTCTATTTCTCTTCCTTCCTCTCTGAAGTCAATAAAAAATATATATTAAATAATAAGTAAAACCTCAGTTCTGAACATGATCCTTTAACGTTTAAGTTTCAACCCTTCCATAAAAATGTCTGGCATTTGTCATCTACTAATTTTTCCCTGCAACTACCAGGTTAGTGTTATGCCATATAAAGTGCTGGGTGGTTCTGATAATATGGACCTACGTGTTTTGGTAGAATTAGTTTTATTGAGATGTTCAGTGTCACTTTTCCTGATCTGGGACTCTTATCTCCCTGGGGCATTACTCTTCTATCCCATTCTCCTCTCTTCCTGTGGCATTTGCGCAAAGCATCTCTCTGATAATGACCTCCTCCCCTTGGGAAGAAGATTGGAGAACAATAAGAATAATAAATCATTTTAATTTTATAGAATGCAAATCAAATTCTTGGATAAAGTTCTGATTTAAATAATAAATATTTTAAAATATTATAATAAATTTTTTTCAGCATTCAGCATTATAAATTTAATTCCTTGAGAATATCCCTCCAACAAAGAAAGAAAAGGAAAATAAAAAGAAATACCTAGGTCCAGATGGCATGACTCAGTGGTTGAGTATCGACCTATGAGCCAGGAAGTCATGATTGATTCTTGGTCAGGGCACATGCTCAGGTGGCTTGATCCCCAGTGGGGGGCATGCAGGAGGCAGGCAATCAATAATTCTCTGTCATCATTGATGTTTTTTTTTTTCTCTCTCTCTCTCTAAAAAAAAATAAATAAATAAATAAATAAAGATACCCACTAGACCAAGATTTTTTGATTGAATTAAATAGCATTTGGGTATAAAAAATTCAAATTTGCCTGAATATTATTTCGTGCCCAGTTCATTTTATAAGAGCAAAATTTTTGCTTTCTTTCTTGTATCTAAACTGACCTGAGGAATCTATTCTGGAACAGTGACTCTCTCCTTATTTAATCTTATGGCTTTATAGACCATTTCCAAAACGCTCCAGATAGCATGTGAAGTTTTATCATCTGACCACGATACTGGACCTGCCCGCATCCCTTTCAGCACCTTCCAGTTTCTCTACACATATATTGCTGAAGTGGACGGAGAGATCTCTGCATCACACGTCAGCCGAATGCTGAACTACATTGAACAGGAAGTGTAAGTAAACTTTTACCAACAGGAGAGGAAAGACTACCAGGAAAATACTGAAAGTCTAGTAGGCCAAGGCATACTGATGTTACTGTATTATACTGATCTGGGAACAGAGATAGATTGTGAAGAGCAAGAGATAAAGATCTGAAAGAGAAGGGGCAAGGGAAAGAGAAGAATGATATAGGATAGTGACAGAGTGTTGCCAGGACCAGCAGCACAGCATCACCTGAGAACCTGTTAGAAATGCAGTTTCTCAGGCTATATCCTGAACCGCCCAATCAGTAATTCGGAGGCAGGGCCCAGGCGTCTGTGTCTTACAAGTCCTCCAAGTGATGCCAACTCCTATTCAGGTGTCTCCAGTAGGTAGGAGTGGAGGAGGGACAGACAGTCAAGGATTGAGAGAAAAAGAAGGTGATGAGGGTGGGAGCCACAGCAGAATTCATTTGGAAAGTTTATATAATCTTCCTTAAGATGAGTTGTTAAATAAACTAACCTCACATATATTTTTTTTTTCTAAACAGAATTGGTCCTGATGGTTTAATCAAGGTGATTGACTTCACTCAAAACCCGAGGGTTAGGCTGGAGTAAAAGCACAATTTTGGAGATGATTGTGCTTCAGAATAGCTGAACCCCACACACCATCCGATGACCATTTTCTTGTACAACTGGGTACACACTAATAAACAATTAGGCCAACATGAAATCTGAAGTGTGTGGAATTAAGACATAAAACTATTGGGACAAAACACATTAACAGAAAATTAGTATTCTTCCCACATGGATACTAAGTAACAGGGGTTAAGAAAGCATGGATAGAAAATGCATCTCAAATCAAAACCAGACTGTCAGACTTTAAAAGCAGAATGTTAACCAGCCACAGGTTTGCTATTGTGAGATTGTTAGGCATAATTTAGATAAGTATCTTTTACATGGTCAATCCGTGTTTTTACCAGTTTAATTTCACATTGTTGGTATGATTCATTCATTCATTCATTCATTCACTCACCAAAATTTACTGAGGTGAGCTATATGCCAAGGATAGGATTGCCAGGCAAAATACAGGACACTGGTTAATTCTGAATTTTGGGTAAACAAATAATATTTTTATTCCCCACGCCACCCCCTAAACTTGGCAACCCTAGGCAGGAGCTATGCTGGCTTCTGAGCATATAAAAATAAATCATATCTGGATTCTGCCCTCAAGGAGCTCACAGTTTAACACTAAGACAAGACATGAACTTCAGTCACTGTAATGCAAATGGGCCAGAGATCAGTATTAGTCAATGTCAACAGATTTCTGACACCACATACAGATGAAATGGGACCTTCTTGGGAATACCTCCTGCCTGAGTTTAAGAGACCTGCTGACAAGGTCACAGAAAGGTTTTACTTTTTCCCATGAAACAAATGAGATTAATAGGCCTTGTGGTTACTGTTCTCAAGCCCAGGTGTTCCAAGATTGCTGAGTCCCTTCTAATTGCAATACTATCCCTTCTTAAAAGTTATTTTTGAATAAAAAGCTTGTTAGCTTACTTTTTAAAATACATAGCTCTCTCCTGAACTGGGGAGAAATTTGTGTCCAAGTAGGTAAAAGAAGATTGCAACGGGGATATCACCATAGGCCCTTGATTCTGAGCTAGAGTAAAACAATAAAAAGAGGTGAACCATATTCCATAACCAAGGTCAAACTGATCCTCCTGCAAGGGCATGGCAACAACTAATCCTCTGTCTGCCATCTTAGCCAAAGTGGCCCGTCATTTCCACCCTGGGCCTTCGGCTGTTTGAAAGGGCTGACATACTGCAGGTGACCCTGGAAGTGTAATTAATTAGGCTGAGAAAATGAATGAAATCCTTTAACCTGCCTCAGTTTCTCTTTCATTATGATCAAACATTTAAATATGGCCCAGTCAGCATGGCTCAGTGGTTAAACATTGACCTACAAACCAGGAGGTCACAGTTCGATTACTGGTCAGGGCACACGCCTGGGTTGCAGGTTGTGGGATTGATCCCCAGTGGGGGCATGCAGTAGGCAGCTGATCAGTTATTCTCTCTCATCATTGATGTTTCTATCGCTTCCTCTTCCTTCATCTCTTAAATCAATAAAAATATTTTTTTAATTAAATATGATCTTGTTTGGGAGTGGGGAGTGAAAGGGAGTAAAAGGAATAACCCCAAATTGAAAGGCCCTTAAACAGCAAATTAAGTTCACAAACTTAAAGTAATGTTTCTGGGGCAGTGTTTCCTCTAAGTCAGTGGTTCCCAATTGAGGCACATGCCCTACAAGGGAGCAATTCGAGAATGAGTTATTAAATTTTTTGCACTTCTTATGGTTCTAGGGGCCTCATATACAGTATATAAATATAAACTGTGGCATATTTATGCATTTCAGTTCTCTATTATATGTTTTGAAACTTTATTTGCTATGTTTTGTATCATTTATTATTTTTTAACAATTTCTTAGTGATTTCTTCCTTAGTACTTCAACTGTCCTTTTGTTCTTTTATTTTTCTCTTTCATGGATGCCATGTTCTTTGGAAGCTTGTTTAGAAACAAGTTAATTGCCTTTTAGGCTTCCTCCACATGAATAAGAGTTCACCTTTTGAATAATAAGAATTACGTGTATATGTCACAGTGGGGGAATCAGGATTCTAGAAATGCTTAGGTGGTGCATAGCCAAATAAAGATTGGGAACCACTGCTCTGAGTCATTAATATTGCTAAGCCCCATACGCTCATTAAACACCCGGCCTCTACAGCACATCTTCCAAACCTCCTTCAGCAGTCATCCCAAGGTTGGAAAACAGTTTTGCCCTCAACCTGCACTATGCTGTATTAACAATATTGTAAATATACTAGGGACCCAGTGCACGAATTTGTACACAGGTGGGGTCCAGCCAGCTCAGCTCTAATTGGCAAAGATCTGGGTGGGCCTGTCTGGAGGAGAATAAGGTGGGAGGTTGGCTGGCCAGCCAGCCCCAATCAGGGCCCAATCAGGACCAGGCCAGCTGTGGGGAGGGGCTGTGGGTGATTAGCCGGCAGGCCTCGCCCCCAAATGGGGTGGGAGGCCCGCTGGGTCAGCAGCCAGGATAGGGTCCATGGGAGGTTGGCTGGCCAACCCCACTCCTGATTGGTGTGTGTAGGGGGCCGCTCAGGGGCAGAGCTGGCTGTGGGGAGGGACTGCAGGACAATCAGGGTGGTAAGGTCTGCTCGGGTGGAGCCAGCCATGGGGAAAGGCTGTTGGTGGTGGGCTGGCTGGCCCCAAATAGATCAGGGGCCAGCAGCCTGGGGGAAGGGCCATGGGTGGTTGGCTGCCAACCCTGCCCCTGATCAGAGTGAGGGGCTGATCAGGATTGAGATGGCTGCAGGGAGGGACTGCAGGCTGATTGGGGTGGTGGAGGCCCACTGGGGGCAGGGTCAGCTGAGGGGAGGGGCTGCAGGCAGTTGGCCAGCCAGCTCTGCCCCTGATCAGGGTTGAGAGGCCAATCTGGGGTGAGGCCAGGCAGGGGGAGGAACTGCAGGAAGTTGGCTGCTGGCCCTGCCCTCTTTGGGGTAAGGGGGTGATCAGGGGTGGGGCCAGTGGAGGGAGGGGCTGTGGGCGGATTGGGATGGGGTGGGCCCATCAGAGGCAAGGCTGGCCAGGGGAAGGGCTGTGGGAGGTTGGACGGTTGGCCCCACCCCCAATTTGCTGCTCTGCTGGTCACAGTGGGCATCATAGTGACCAGTCACTCTGGTCTTTACGGCATTTCAGTCTCTGGCTTTTTATATATGTAGGTTATTGACAATAGTCAACATTTATTAAAGCACTATGTGCAAGCCATAGTGCACAATACTTCCCATACATTCTCAAATATTTTTTTATAACCTGACCTAGTGAGGTCATTTATTATCCCCATTTTATAGATGAAACAGTCTTAAATTGTTCATTGTCACTGGTGAGAAGGAATTTGAAATCAGTTTTGCTTTACTCCAAACTTGTGCTGCCTTGTATGCTCAATGCCTACCTTAATATGGGGTTTCCATACCCCAGAAACAGCCTCTGAAACAAATATTTGAGTGCAAGCAGTTTAGTATTTGGGAGGCAATCCCAGGAACAGTGGAAAGGGAGTAGGAAAAGTAAGTGATGGGAAGAAAGCTAATAGAGGGCATGCTATCAAGCCAGCTATCCCTGGAGCCCAAGTCTTCTGGAGGACTCTGGAAGACAGTGGAGAACACACCTCAGAATTATCCCAACCTGAGGGATGAGGGAGCTCTCCACCATCTGTTAAGGGCCGTTTCCTCACCGAATTTCCATCTGTCATTGACTGAGGACTGCATCCAGGGATATTACTTTCTGGCATTTCCAATTTACCCAGCTCATGGCCTGAGCTTGCTTCCTTTGCTCCAGAAAAGAAAGTGCTCAGGTAGAAAGTCATAGGTGTTCACAATAAGCATATGTATTAGGTCACCACTAACATCCCCTGCAATGCCTTACAGAGATTTTAATGAAACAAATTTTTGGCATTCTAATCACTACCACTTCTCAACTTGGGTCAGGGCAATAATTGACTGACACTGTACTGTACTAAAAGCACACTTGACCCTCAAACCTGGCACATTGCCTCAAACCAAGTCTTTCTTCCTTGTAATGAGATCATTCCAAAGGGGCTCTCTTAGTCCTTGTTGCCAATAGACCCTTGTCAGACCTGTCCCACTGGTCTTCCTGGCATGACCAGAAATATCTGGATCCCAGCATGACCTAAATTAAGCTGTCAAGCTGAGGCCCCTGTAACATATGGTTTGTATTTCTCTTTTAAAGAGAAAAACATTCAGGAAGCAATAAAATCAGGATTTTATAAAGAAAAAGAAGTAGGCTCTTTCTTTCCTAAATTAAGCTATTTTGACTAAAGTGAACACTGCAGATTCTTTTTAAGTTTCAGTGAGAAATGCTAAGATTGTGGCTCAATTCCATTTTCTCTGTGTTCCATGCTTTCCTTTCCTTGATGCTGTTCAGCCAGGCACCTCACTATCCCTAGTTAACCAACAACTTCCAAGATCATCAGGGCCCTGCAACAGAAGGAGCTGGACACTCAAAGTGTGGAAAGCTGATTCTGAATTAGGTAAAAATGGGATTCTTAACCTGAAATCCTTGGAGGGGTTCTAGAATGCTTCTGATAAATTATATATCCTATATAATAAAAGCCTAATATGCAAATAGACTGAACGGCAGAACGACTGGTCGCTATGATGTGCAGTGACCACTAGGGGGCAGATGCTCAACACAGGAACTGCCCCCTGTGGTCAGTGCATTCTCACAGAGGGAGAACCACTCACAGAACACCATGTATTGTATTATCAGGGGTGGGAACAACTGGTGAGCCCAGTGGCGGTGGTGGGAGCCTCTGGGTGGGGTCCTGGACTGTGAGAGGGTGCAGGCCAGGCTGAGGGACTCCCCCAGTACACGAATGTCATGCACCAGGCCTCTATGTATACTATATTATAAAGAGGTAATATGCAACTTAGACTGGGACTCCATAACAGGTCATGACCAGACAGGAGGAGGTTGCATGCGCAAGTGAGGCCCAGAGTGGAGATGGAGATAGAGGCAGGAGGGTCTGCCCAAACCAGCCTCGTGGCTCGGGCAGCCCCAGAGCAGACACATGCAGGGGGACCAGGGGACGTTGTGAATCAGGCGCAAGTCCTGGACCCCTGTGGCCACAGAGCAGACACAGGTAGGGGCGCTGAGGACACTGCGAGTCAGGCGTGGTCCCAGCCCCCCCACAGGGTACCTCCTCTCACAGCAGGAGGAAGGGTGCCTCCTCACACAATTTCAATCATGCACTGGGCCTCTAGTGTATGTGTGTGTGTGTGTGTGTGTACACTATATATATATATATATATATATATATATATATCACATTAACATTTTTCTGAGGGGGGAAAAAACTTTTTAGCAAACTCTCAAAAATTCATATGATCTTCAAAGATTTAAGAACCATGGGATTAGAAATTATTCCAGGAGATACCAAATGACTTGAGGAAAAGCAACAAGGCTGTCTCAGATCTTTCCAGGCAGATCTGAGCTCATGCTCCCAACATTTAATTTATATTCCAGTATGCAGCTTCTAACTTTTGAACTTTGTATCCTAGCTATAAATCTTAACTGTGTTTTTAGTTTAACTATTGGTCTAATGCACTAAATTATAAAGCGCTGCCTCAACCAAGCAGAATCATTAACCATGATGCTAGAAGGACATAAATGTCCTGGATAAACCTGAGTCTCAGAGTATTTAAGTGGTTGTCAGATCCAATGTACCAAAGCAGTCCAGACACTGGTTGGTTCATTTATTTATTCAATAATTTAAAAGGTTCTACTATATGCAAAAGTATTGTGCTATATATTGGGATACTATACTAAGATAAGGTCCCTGCTTTCATAGTGACTAAATTCTGTTTGGGAAGACAGACATTAATAATTGATCACACAAGTGGTAAGTGGTACAATAACATAATAGTAAAGGGGCACATAACCTAGTTTACAGGAGTGGGATAGAGAAGTGGAAGGAAAGGCTTTCTTAAGGAAGCAAGCTGGAAGCAAACTCAGAAGCCTTTGGCTTCTGTTCCCACAGATGACTCAGGAATGTGTATCTGTATTGCATACCTCCCCACCAATCTGAAAACTCAACTATTCAGTAGCCTTCTTACTATCTCTAGGATGACTTCAAGACATCCCTAATCATTATGCCCAAAAATGAGTTCCTAGTTTATATTTTTCATAATAAAACACTTGGGGAAAATGAGTTCATAAACTTCCCTACAGAAGCGAGAAACTAAGGCCAATGTAAATACCTCCCAAACCTTCACCAAGTCTTGTTCATTTTACCTCCAATACAGAAGCACATCTGTCCTTTTTATCTCCCTTCACTCCACACTCCACTCCCAGCTACCAACATATTTCCTCTGGACAATATGGTGACTTTCTATGAATCTCAATATGGTAGAAAAAAGAAGACACCCTTAGCCAATGGTTCAGTGATTGAGCGTTGTGGAAACCCTAATCAAGGTATGCCAGATGTTCATGGCCAACTGGAGTGTGGAGTCCCTGTCCAAAGTACACCAGATGCTCAAGGCCAATTTGTCATACACAGGAGCAAAAACAAGGACACAGTATGAACTGCGTAAGCATGCCTTTCTGTAGCACAAATATTGATGTCACAATTTGCAAGGAGCTTCTTTTGTCTAAGTTGGTGTAAAGATGTATTACTGACCAGCTGGTGAGAAGCTGCTTTTATGTAGGGCACAACTGCTTGGTATGGCTCTTGTGTTTGCTACTGTATTAACAAGGGCTGCTTTGAGCAGCTACTGTGTGAAGCTACTTTGAAGAACTGCTTTGTCTAATGGCTCCTTAGTAGCAATGGCTACCTAGGCTACAATAAAGACTCTCTTATACATCTATGACTGCTCATACCTTCTCCGTCTAATACCCGGCATCCATGAAGGTACAGTTCCCAGTAGGAAAGGACCTGTGCACCCCATAGTTGGCAGAATTGAGCAGCATGAAGGAGTAAGTACTCCCACAATTGACACTGTAAGCAGGATCAAGGAAGAACTTACTCCAACAAACATCAACCTAGGAACCAGGAGGTCACAGTTAAATTACAGTTGGGACACATGCCTAGGTTGTGGGCTCCATCCCCAGTAAGGGATGTGCAGGAGGCAGCCGACAAATGATTCTCTCTTATCATTCATATTTCTAGAAAACAAGATTTCAACAACAAAAACTGTTGAGCTGATAAAGGAATCCAACAAAGTAGCAGGATACAAATTTAACACACAACGAACAACCCTCTGAAAAGGAAATTAAGAAAGCAATTATATTCACAATGGCATCTAAAAGATGCCCTGTTGAGTCCTGTCGTCACTTCCCCCAGCTGATGCAGGGTGGCTGTCCTCCTTCCACCAGAAGCCCTCACTGCAGGACTGTGAGCTCAGTCAGGTCTTCCAGGTACAGTATTACGGGACCAGTGGTGCTCAGCTCAGAGCATGGACTCTTCGCCCCGCCCCTCCGCGCCAGGCCCCGCCCCTCCGCGCCAGGCCCCGCCCCTCCTTGGCCCCGCCCCGTTCACAGGAGTGTAGAGCCCGGAGCCGGCAGAGGTCTATTGCGCAAGCCCAGTGCCCCCCCGCCCCTCCGGCTGCGAGAAGCTCTGAGAGGCCTCGGCGGCGCGCTGGACACCATGAGGCGGGGTAATCCGCGGGCTTCCTCCCGGAAGCGGAAGCCCGGGGGGCGGGCCAAGGGCGGTCGGGAGTCTTCGGCGGTTAATTCCTTTTATCGTGTGGTTCTGCTCCCTTCGGTCTGGTCTTCCCTGAGGCTGCAAGAGATGGTCAGGTCCGGATCTCGGCCGGGCCAGGTGAGGGCTGTGGACCTGGAGGCGGTCCTTGCGGGGCTGGAGCGGGACTGAGTGGGGTTCTCGAGCTGGGAGGAGTGCAAAACCGTGACCAAAAAAAAAAAAACAAACAAAAAGCGCGCTGCATTAAAAATGCTGGGAAAGAGGAGCGGACACCGCATCCTAACATCGTAACTCAGCCGCCGCTCTGCCCTTAGATGCACGCCCTGTTGTAGCCGTAGCCTCCGGAGCGCCGGCTTCGGCGGGGCCCGGGGGACTTAGCCTCGGTACTGTCCTTGGTTGCAGCAGATCCAGGCTCTCGGCTCCTCCACCGCCCGCCCCTCGTAGGTGATCTTTCGTCACAATTGCTGGTAGTTTAGTGGTAGTTTTAAAAGTCTCCTAGTCCGTGTCACACTGCCTTTAGCCTTCCTCCTGTCCAATGCACGTCCTCGTTGTAGCTAAGTGACTCTCTTACAATCTGAGACTGGACAATCTGAGACTGGAACACCTTTTTTTTTTTAAGATAAAATCTCAGTTCTTGGGCCTGAGACTGCATTCCTCCCCAGCCTCCGCCCCTCCGCCAGCTTTGCCCAGCAGCACGGCCCGCCTCTCCCGCAGGGTCCGGGACGCCCGGCTCCCCTCCTGCTTCCACGCCGGGGCTCCCTGTTCAGCCCGGAAGGCCCTTCTGTCTCTGGTGTCCCCACTTACCTGCTCCTGACCTCTCCCTCAGCTCAGTGGCTGCTTTCAGGAGCCCTGCCCGACAGTCTCCCATCCGCAGTGTTTGGGTGCCCCTGGTATTACCTCCCCTTTGGTGCCCTGTTCTAATATTTATCAAACCACTTTTCAGGCTAGAGAGGTCGCTGATCTGTCGGCCTCCTCACTACACAAATTTATAGCTACGTCCTCAAGTCCCAGGACACAGCACCTGGCACGGAGTAGCTTTTCAGGGAATGAAGCAGCTCTTCCTGGCACAGACCCGCTAACTTCTCCTTAAAATACATCCAGCCTTCCCCCTTCTTTGTGATCTTTCATCACTTATTAACTCACCTACAGTGCTGTTTTCCCCCATTAATGTGAATCTTAACCGTGTTTAAGACTTTCTCGTGAGTACTTCCAGACCAGCCTCACCTCCATAGATCGTTCTCCTATATTAATTCAGAATAGACCCAGTCAGCAAGAGGTAATACCATGGTTTTGTAATCATAGTCAACAGATTTAAATTCCTATTCTGCCACTGTTGTAGTGATAGTAAGCAAAGCACTTTTTACTTTTCTGAGCCTCCTCTATAAAATAGGTATAAATAGGTATAACATTATGCCTCAAAGAATTGGGAAGATTAAGTCAAAGAATCTGTTGAGACATCTATCCCAGACTTGGCATAAATGTAACAAAGTTTAGTCCCCTTTAAAACGTAGTTTACTACCATCTTAACAATAGCAGCTAAATTGAGATAGCAATGTGGCAGGTACTATTGCAGGTTCTTTTGCATATAATTTCTCATTTAATCTTCACAATAGCCTTAGGAGGTAGATGTTATTATCATCCCCGTTTTATAGATGAGGAAATTGAAGGATGGAGTAAATAATTTCCCTGCAGTTATACCCATGGTTAGCAGTGGAAACAGGATCCAGACCCACAGAACTGGTTTTTGAGTCCATTCTTTTAAACATAACACTATACTGAGAAGGTGTAAGGCGGAACATGCCACCTTTCTGAAATTTAGATTTCCACCTTTTATATATAATATCAGCTTACAGGGTGTGGATTAATTGGAAATGAAAGTCTCTAAATCATCCTACAAATGTAAGATTATTTTGCACTAGTTGGTAGGAAGTATGACTTCTAAGAAATGCTTATATTTTTCTCAAATAGCAAAGTAAAATGTGGAAGAAAATGTGAGGTAAAACACATTTTAAAAAATATTCTCTTGTGCATTGTGATTGGGGGCATTCAGTTTGGAGAGTGCTTTTAAAATTTGTATCAAGGGCCATTGAACAACAAATAATCTCTCATCAAATAAGCTTTAAAAAAAAATCACCCGAGAATTTTTTTTTTTTTAATCAATTTTAGAGAGGAAGGGAGAGAGAAACATCGATTGGTTGGCTTCCACAGGCACCCTGACCAGGGATCCTGCCCTGATCAGGAATCTAACCTGCAACCTTTTGGTGTAGGGGACCAACTCAGCCACCTAACCAGGACTAATTAAGCTTTTGATCCTAAATATGAAAAGGCTATCAGTATATGGAAAGATTTATTTCAGGTTCATTTTTAAATTGTAAAAAAACAAAAAGCCAAGGGTACATCATATTACTTGCACTCAAGGAAATACTATGTAACCATAAAAAATTTGAAGACTATGTTAATTTGGAAAAGACTTAAAAATAACACAAGATTCAAAATTATAACTATCAAGTCATGATGACTAAGTAAATAATCATATGAAAAAAGATTGGAAGCCCCAGTGGCAAAGAACACATCTAGTGCCTAAATCTTGGTTTCTAAATACCAGTGTCCACTAAAAGGAACCACAGCTTATTGGAGAAATGAACAATTCAAGAGCTGAAATAGGGAAATCATAAGATAAATAGAGCAAAGGGAATAATTAACAGAGTGAAAGCACAAATTAAAGGATGGGGAAATATATTTGTAAGACATATCTGATAAAGGGTTAATATCCACAATATAAAGGGACTCCTGAAACTCAAAAATAAAAAGAAAAACACAACCTAATTTTAAAAAGAACTTATAAATTTAATTATAGACATACAAATAGCCAACAGATATAGAAAGATGGTTATCACTAATCACCAGGGAAATGCAAATCATAATCAGGATCTCTATTATAAAACAAAAACCCAAACAGGAAATAAGTATTTGTGAGGATGTGGTGGAAATGTAAAGGGTATTGCTGCTGTGAAAACTGAAGTTTTCTCAAAAATTGCACTTTGGGTATCCAAAAGAAAAGCAATCTTGAAGCAGTATTTGCATTCCCATGTTCACTATAGCATCTATACTAATAAGTCTATACTAATAAAAGAGTAATATGCTAATTAGACCTGGAAACCTGGACAAAGCCATGGTGGTGTTGCTGAGACAGAGGGCAGTTGGAGAAGAGCAGGCCAGTGGGGGGAAGTGGGGGAGGGAGCAGTTGGGGGCGAGCTGGCAGTTGGACATCCCTAAGGGGTCCCAGATGGGCAAGGTGCAGGCCAGCCTGAGGGACTACAACCCCACCCCCCATGCTTGAATTTCATGCATCAGACCACTTGTTATTTGTAATAGCTAAGGTGTGGTAACAACCTAAATGTCCATTGATGAATGAATAGATAAAGAAATACTATTCAGCTTTTAAAAAATGGGAAGTTCTGCCATATGCAACATAGATAAATCTTGAGATTAAGCAAAGTGAAAAAAGCCAGTCACAGAAGGACAAATATCACATTCCACTTATATACGTTATCTATGATAGTCAAACTCATAGAAGTAAAGTAGAATGGTAGTTGCTAGGGGCTGGAGGGAGGAGGAAGTGGGAGTGTCTTTTTAGTAAGTATAAAGTTTCAGTTATGCAAGATGAATAAGTTCTAGAGATGTGCTATTCAACATCTCTCTCTATAAAAGCCTAATATGCATATTGTCCCCTTGGAAGTTGGACTGAGACTGGAACTTCGATCAATCACTGACGTCCACTGACTACCTGGGGGTGGTGTGGAATGAAGGAAGCTTCTGCCAGTAGCTGGGGAAGGGAGACGCCAGCCGGCAGCCGGAAGGAAGGCTCTGACCAGCAGCCAGAAGCCTTGATGGGTCCTGATCACTGGCCAGGTTTAGGGATCCTACTTGTGCACGAATTTTGTGCACCAGGCCTCTACTCATGTCTATAATTAACAAACTGTGTTGTGCATTTACACATTTGTTAAGAGGTTAGATCTCATGCTATGTTCTTACCACAATTAAAAAATAAAAAATAAATGGCCCTAACCAGTTTGGCTCTGTGGATAGAGTGTCAGCCTGGAAGATCCCAGATTTGATTCCAATTAAGGGCATGTACCTTGGTTGTGGGCACATCACCAGTAGGAGGTGTGGAGGAGGCAGCTGATTGATGTTTTGTCTCTCACTGATGTTTCTAACTTTATCCTTCTCTTTTCCTCTCTGTAAAAAAATCAATAAAATATATATTAGAAAAATAATAAAATAAAATAATGAGCCCAAAGCCAGTTTGAAGAGACTCATACTAATAGAATCTGGGACAATTTTGAGCATCAAAATAATAATAGTGGACATAACTCACTGAATAAAATAGGAATCAACTAGTCTATAATAACAAGTAAATGAAGAAGGAAATGTGCTTCAGTGAAGTCTAATGCCAATTAATGTAGAAGGAATGATGTAAGTTAGAAAAATCACTGGCAAGCAGTTGATTTAAGGCAAGAATCATCAATGGATACTAAAACTGCTGAGCAAAAGTTTGATGAATAGGATGTCTACATGATCTAAAATATTTCTCACAAGATGCTTAATATTTACAAAGGTAAAAAAGAAACCTTACTGCCAAAACTGGTTTGGCTCAGTGGATAGAGCATCGACCTGCGGACTGAAGGTTCCTAGGTTCGATTCCTGTCAAGGGCATGTACCTTGGTTGCAGGCACATCCCCAGTAGGGAGTGTGCAGGAGGCAGCTGATTGATGTTTCTAGCTCTCTCCCTCTCCCTTCCTCTCTGAAAAATCAATAAAATATATTTAAAAAGAAGAAAGAAACCTTACAGTCCAGCCATTGTGGCTCAGAGGTTGAGTGTGGACCTAGAGAACCAGGAGGTCATAGTTGATTCCCAGACAGGGCACATGCCAGTGTTGCAGTCTTGGTGTTGGTGGCTCAGTCCCCAGTGCAAGGCATGCAGGAGGCAGTAGATCAATGAGCCTCTCATCATTGATTTTTCTATCTCCCTTTCTCACCCTCTCTGAAATAAATAAAAACATTTTTAAAAAAATATATTTTATTGATTTTTTTACAGAGAGGAAGGGAGAGAGACAAAGTCAGAAACATCGATGAGAGAGAGACATCGATCAGCCACCTTCTGCACGCCCCACAGTGGAGATGTGCCCGAAACCAAGGTACATGCCCTTAACCGGAATCGAACTTGGGACCTTTCAGTCCGCAAGCTGACGCTCTATCCACTGAGCCAAACCGGTCTCGGCAAAAACACTTTTTTTTAAAGTAACCTTACAATGAAAAAAAAACTAGCAAGCATCATCTTCAGTATTCCAAGTTTATATCACCAGTAAAGGAACAGACTGACATCATCTGTCTACACAGGTTATATAGAGAAGAACATGGCATCCTTTTTGTGGTATTACTGCCAAAAATTCACAACCTGATTCTCATAATGAGGAAACATCAGATAGGTCTAAATGTCCATAGGTCTAAATTACCAAAATAGCTGGTTTGTAATCTTTAAATATGCCAAGACAATGACAACTTAAGAAGCTGTTTCAGACTAAAGGAGACTAAAGACATATGATAATTTAATGCAACATATGATCCAGATTTTTATAAAGGGCAGTATTGGGATAATTAAATGTGAATAGTCTGTAGATTATATTATATTATAGTATCATTGTTAATTTCCTGATTTTAATAATTATATGTTAGTTAAATGAGAGTGACTTTTCTTTGGAAATCTTTAGGATTAAATATCCTATCTAATAAAGAGGGAATATGCTAATTGACCATCTGTCTGTCACAAAGATGGCTGCACCCACAGCTGAAGCCACATTCCCATAAGGAGCTTTAAGAATCTATCAGCAGGCACCTGAGGTTATGCCCTCCCCTGCCCCCAGGGGGCTTGACAGGGGCCTCAGGCTGCACCCTCTGCCCTGATGCCAGGCCAGGGGACCTGAGGCCATGTCCTCCGCCCGGTGGGGTTTGATGGGGGACCTTAAGGTGCACTTCCTGTCCTGGTGCCGGGTAGAGGATATCAGGCTGCCTCCACCCCCTGCCCCAGTGGCAGGCCAGGGAAGCTTAGACCATACTCCCCCACCCAGATGGCTTGACGGGGGACCTGAGGCCGTACCCCCCACCCCAGCATTGGGTCAGGGGACCTGAGGCTGTGTTCCCCTGCCTTGCTGGGCTTGACAGGGGACCTCAGGCCATGCCCCCCACCCAGCAGGGCTTGACGGGACCTCAAGGTGCACCCCCAGTGCTGGGTCAGGGGAACTCAGGCCCACGCCCAGCAGGGCTTAATGGGGGACCTGAGGCTGCCCACCCCCCCACCTCCGCTGCCAGTGGAGCTTAAATGGGGAACCTGAGGCTGCACCCCCCCTCCCAGTTCTGGGTTGGGGGACCTGAGGCTGCACCCCCCTGCCCAGAGAGGCTTGATGAGGGACCTCAGGCCATGCCCCCCACCCAGCGGGGCTTGATGGGATCTCAAGGTGCACCCCCAGTGGTGGGTCAGGGGAACTCAGGCCCACGCCCAGCAGGGCTTAATGGGGGACCTGAGGCTGCATATCCCCCTACCCCCGCTGCCAGTGGGGCTTAAATGGGGAACCTGAGGCTGCGCCCCCCTGCCCAGAGGGGCTTGATGAGGGACCTCAGGCCATGCTTCCCACCCAGTGGGGCTTGACAGGGGACCTCAAAGCATGCTCCCTGCCTCGATCTGGGCTAGGGGCCTTAGGTCACGCTCTCTATCCTGGGGCTGAGCCAGGGGACCTGATGCTATGGCCCCTGCCCAGCAGGGCTTGATAAGGGTGGGACTGGCTGGGTCTGGGTCTCACATGATGTTGAGGCACATGTGGGTGGGCAGGGACTTGACTCTGAGTCCCATGGTGAGCCCCTGACTCAGACAGGAGGAAGGTTTTAATATACATTTTACTAATTTTCTTTCATCTCTGACACTTCTATTATAGAGAAAGGACAAATAGCAATATTAAATTATTTCCTCTAATTAACCCCATTTTAATGTGCACAAATTTTGTGCACCGGGCCACTAGTCTAATAATAAAAGTGTGATATGCTAATTAGACCAGACAGCCAGACAATCTTCCAGACAAAGCTGGGGCTGCAAGGGCCAAGGCAAGTCACCATGGCTGTGAGGGCCGAGCCCCTTGCACGAATTTCGTGCATTGGGCCTCTAGTTTAACAGTAAAGGAGTATGATGTCTGAAACTTACTCTGAACTTACTTCAGACAATTATACACACACACACACACACACTAATAAAAGATGCAAATTGACAGTACCTTCATGACACCCCCAGACAATCAGGAGTTAGTGTGCAAATTAACCCGACAAAGATGGTGAATTAATTTGCATATGCAGGCACCGAGCTGGGAGTGGGGTGGGATGCAGGCATTTCTCTCTGCCCCCACCACTCAGGGCCTCTGGGCAGTGTGGGAAGGGTCTGGAGTGGAAAGAGGTGGCTCTGGGGCCGGAGCAAAGGTGGTGCCAGTAGCCAGGGAAAGGAAGGCCCATTCTTGCACAAATCTTCATGCATTGGGCTTCCATATATGTATATAGATTATATGTGTGTTTGTGATAGCCCACTTACATTTTAATTTAAAACATAATAAAAACATATTTCTATATGACTTTAAAAGAAAGATTGAGAGAATGATATGTGGATAAAGAAGAATGGTAGAGTTTTTGTGTGCTGGCTTTGTCAGATGTTATTATGAATTCATGCATGACTGGGGTCTGGCCAGCCTGCCCCAATTGGGGTGGGAGGGTCAATCGGGGGCTGGGCTGGCTGGGCGAGGGGTGGGGGGTAGGGGGAG
>PVJN01033847.1:0-22955 GCA_004026805.1 Lasiurus borealis | reverse complement strand
AAAAAAATCTTAAAAGGACTCAAGCCATTGCTAATGGCACACACCCTTCTAAATTTATTATTAAAACAAAAAAGGGGGATATACTGAAAGTAAAGACCAACAGTAGTTAGCATAATAAATGTGAGAAGTCCATCAGAAAGCTGATGGATTTTGATATTCAGCATGGCTGAAAATCTGCATATTATTACCTGCTCCTGGCAGAACAGCTAAAGGCAATTCCCCTTACCTAATAATCCTTTTATTGTTGACAAAACCTTACTTTTGATATGTGTGTTTGCTTTGTTTAAAAGCAAAGGGGATGGAAAAGTCAGAGAGCTTCTCCACTAGAGGGAAATGATCTGCCTGGTTACCCCATGCCTTCCAAATTTATATTTCTTGTCTAGTGTATCCATTTATGCATGGGCCCTTCTTCAGGTTCCTGAACCCTTGCTACAAAAGACTGCGACACTCTCCCTCTCCCTTCCTCTTTGAAATCAATAAATATACTAAACAAACAAACAAAAACAACAACAAAAACAGCCCTAATCGGTTTGGCTCAGTGGATAGAGCATGGCCTGGGGACTGAAAGATCCCAGGTTCGATTCCGGTCAAGGGTATGTATCTTGGTTTCGGGCACATCTCCAGTAGGAGGTGTACAGGAGGCAGCTGATCGGTGTTTCTCTCTCATCAATGTTTCTGACTTTATCCCTCCCCCTTCCTCTCTGTAAAAAAATCAATAAGATATATTTTTTAAAAAATCAACTACAAGAAGATACTATTTCATACCCACTAAGCTGGTAAAAAAAAAAAAGACAATAGCAAGTGTTGGAACCAGCTATTTCTCCACAGAGCTCTAGATGTTAGAGATGAAAATGAGTTCTTGGGGTGCCCCCATGAAAAGAATTTCCTGAGGCCCCAATGGGAAGATGGGTTTTGTGGGAAGTTTTATTGATGATGCAAAATTTTGCCATGGAAGAAGTCCAATCTTGTCTTCAACAGGGACAAGACCTTTTGCACTATGTCAAAGTCCAGTCCAGTCCAGCATCTGGCTAGCTTGACCTGTGTTCCCAGTTGCAGTCCATTGTGTGTGGGCCATGAAGCGGCTTAAGAGAGAACACGGAGAGAGAACAGGGCGAGTGCATGGGTGCAAGAGCAAAAAAGAGCATACGAGAGGGAACTCTTTGGGGATTTTACCCTTCCAAGGTGTCCTATGCTTGCAGTGGCTCCACCTTCGTAGCCAATAATCCTTTTCCCAGGCTACACTGACAGGCAAGCACCTTCCCTATGTCACCCTGACTTCACTATGAATGCATCCATCTTGTCCTTTGTTTGATATCTCCCCCCAGTGATCAACAGGGAATGGACTGGTTGTTTCCAGGGGAGTATAACTCTGTACCTTCATGGTGAAGCTGCCCAGATAACAATGCTTATAATATCTGACTCTCCTTCTGCTCTCTTCCTTTATGAATATTAATAAAGTAGCTAATTACAAGTATAACATAGGTGCTTTTTTTAAAAAAAGATCTAATTGGTTTTATTCAATAATTCATGAATCAGGCAGCATCCCATCTAGTAAATAGAAAGGTGCTTTCTAATGGGAAATGGTATTTAGAGATCACAATCTGGACACTAGAGGGAGCTCATTGCGACTGAGTTAGACCATACTTCATTTTAAAAAGATTCTGAGTTGTTAGTATACAGTTTGGATAATAATTACTGTTTTCCTTGGAAAATTATGTTAAAGATTAGAGAATGGAGACTTGCTAATTAAGCAATCTGTTTTACAATAAAATAGACTAAATTTATTCATCAGAAGATCACTGTGTTTTTCTTTCTTTCTGTTCATTTCCCCTAAGAAATAATAGTTTGAGTTGGAAATGTGTAAGAAGGAAAGATATTTTGATAAAAGAGCCAACTTTTAGATTTGAACAGAAAACTTGCTGTAGAATTATCAGAGGCAGAGACAAAACATATTTCTCGTATTAGCCAAGGAAATGTGTAACCTTGAAAAGCAGAGGAGATAGAAAACAATGCAGTGGTTATGAAAGAAAAAGAGTGTTTGCAAATTATATGAAGTACCTACTGCTTCTTTTTTGGTGCCCAGCCCAGAAGTGCTCTATTGTTCTGCAATCACTGTATTTACTAATTTGGCAAGCAAGTCAACAGAGAATCAAAGGATAAATAAAGTAGCTTATTTACACAGCAGAAGAGAACTGACCTCAAAGTTTGCCGTTCACCATTGTCCTTACTTCCCTCAAAACTTGAAACGTCTTGAATATTGGTTGAGGACCGCTTTGCATCTAAAACGTGTTGGTTTTGACCTTTATCTAATACTTATGACTTTATTTTGGTTAAGAGAAGTGAGGTGAATGCTGGCTGGACATCTTGTGATCTGGATTAAATTTCCTCTAGGGGTCAGTTTCCGGGCTTCCAGGAGTTGGGTTTAGCCAGAGAATCACACCTCAAACAGGATGTTTTTCCAACTGAGTCTTTTTTCACAAAGTACTTTTCAAAGACAATTGCTTATTTCAAAGGCAGTAGTTCTCAACTCTGGCTGCTCATTAGAACCACCTGAAGATTTTTTAAATAAATACCATGCACAACCCCCAGAGATGCTGGTTAAATTGGCTTCGTTGGGGCACAGTCTTCCAATGTTCTGACCATTTCCTAGGTTAGTGGTCGGCAATCTCATTAGTCAACAGCCACGCAGTTTGTCTACCAATGCCCTCAGACCTAGGGCCTAGGTGAATCTAATATGCAACTAAGGATGAGAACCACTGTTTTAAATAGAGTGAAAATCCTGTAGGTTTTTGAGTTTTTAAAAAACAAAGGTGGCTTTTGATAATAGGACAAAAAAGGTATACATAGAGAACAGTAAATTCCAAACTGTTTCATTATATTCCCCACCAGTAAAATACTTTAAATGCCTTACATATAGATATATATTTATTTTTGTGTAAATTATATGTAACACAAACTATAAAATCAAAAGATGATATAGCCTTAGCAGGTTTGGCTCAGTGGATAGAGCATTGACTTGTGGGCCAAAGGGTCCCAGGTTTGATTATGGTCAAGGGCATGTACCTCGGTTGCCTCCCTGGTTGGGCACATGCAGGAGGCAGCCAATAAATGTATTTCTCACATTGAGATTTCTCTCTGTCTTGCCCTCTCTCTTTCACTCTCTAAAAAAAAAAAAGTCAATAGAAAAATATCCTTGAATAAAGATTTAAAAAAATGATTATATAAATATGATATACTCAATACTTCTAAATTAGTTATTATTTTGCTCGGCTGATGAGGCTTAGTTGTTTGCATGTACCAGGAGGTTGCCAGTTCTATTCCTGGTCAGGGCACAGGCCTGGTCTGTGGGCTTGATCCCCAGTAAGGGGCATGCTGAAGGCAGCCAATTGATGTTCCTCTCTCATTGACATTTCTATCTCTCTCCCTCTCCCTTCCTCTTTCTGAAATCAATATAAACATATTTAAAATTTTTTAAATAACTTTTATTTTACTTTTAATGGTATAAAGAATCCTTTTCTTTCTATTGAGAGCAATGAGACAGAATAGGCTTTATTCTTAAATATATTGTAAAACAGTAATTTGAAAATCTATTTGTAGTATTAATTCATTTTCATGCTTGATTTAATGTCTATTGTAGTTTAAAAATACAATCCAGCCGAAACCGGTATGGCTCAGTGGATAGAGCGCCAGCCTGCGGACTGATGAGTCCGGGGTTCGATTCCAGTCAAGGGCACATCCCCGGTGCGGGGCATGCAGGAAGCAGCTGATTAATGTTTCTCTCTCATCTAACTCTCCCTCTCCCTTCCTCTCTGTAAAAAATCAATAAAATATATATTTTAAAATATATATATATATTCCAGGAAAAGTTCCATGAGTCCTTTTAGACCTGACACTAAAAGATATGAATTTTTAACTGTATTAGCAATCTATTACAATATGCAATAATGAATTCAGTGCCTTAAAACAGTGGTTGGCAAACTGCGGCTTGCGAGACACATGCAGCTCTTTGGACCCTAAAGTGTGGCTCTTCCACAAAATACCATGGCCTGGGCGAGTCTCTTTTGAAGAAGTGGCATTAGAAGAAGTTTAAGTTTAAAAAATTTGACTCTCAAAAGAAATTTCAGTTGTACTGTTGATATTTGGCTCTGTTGACTAATGAATTTGCTGACCACTGCCTTACAATAACACACATTTATTATCTTGGAGCCTCAGAAAATTTTGAATCTGGCCATGGCTTAGTTTACTATCTCACAGCCTCAGAGAACCAGAAATCTGGCATGGCTTAGTTAGATCCTCTCTTCAGGGTTCTCCAAAGTTTTAATCAGCTAGTTTACCAAAGCTGCCATCTCACTTGAGGCTGGACTGGGAAAGAATTTGCTCCCAAGCTCACCTAGTTGTTGGTAGTACTCAGTTCCTTAGAGGCCAGCTACTAGATTGAGGGCTGTCTTTCTTCCTGGCTGTCAACAGGAGGCCAACCTTAGCTCTGCAAAGTGTTTTTCATATGGTAGTTCAAAACATGAAAAGGAGAGACAGGTTCTAGCAAGACAGATAAGTCTTATGTAGTATGAGCACATACAGATAACCACATACATATAGTCACCTTTGCTGTATGCTGTTTAGAATCAAGTCACTCACACTTTTAAAGGGAAGGGGCCACATAAGATAGTGAACATCAGGAAGCAGGGATCATGGAGACCATCCTAGAGTCTGTTCATCACACTAATTAAATACCTATATACATATAAACTATTTTTCATGGTAATAGGCCAACTAAAACAATGTAGAAGGAATGATAGTCAGGAAATCACTATCTTCAACCATCATGGCAATAGATGATATAAATAAGAATAGTCAATGGATGCTAAAACCATTGAATAAAAATATGTTAGAGAACAGAATGTTTACATAATCTCAAAGTATCTCCTCATAGACTTTCACTTCTCTTCAGCATAAAATATTTAAAAGTTTGGACAAAATATTTGAAACAATACTTTTCAGATGTTGGAAGATAGGCAAAACAAGAGAGTGGTCCTTGGGAGAAGGGAAACAAATGAATTGAGCCCTGTAATTGCCTCAGCTTCATGAAGAGAATTTCCTGCCACAGTTCAGAGAAGGAGAACTCAGAGTCCAGCATTTCCTGAATTGAGACAGTGTTGAGAGCTTGAGGAGGCAAAGGTGGATAGAATTTGCAAGATTAAAGTATCAGAGAGGAGAGAGTAGCATAAAGAAAAGAGAGCACGTTGGAGATTTTTAGAAGATTCCCCTCACATCTTCATCTGGATACTGATCAGAACATGTGTGTAAGAGAACTATCCAAGTCTTGGGAAGGTAAGTGGGAAAATCCTGGTCTCCAGAGCCAGAGTACATCATCAGGTAGAGTAATGCTTCAGTTGTATAGCAAAATTATTGCTAGATTAAAAGCTGTTCTTGTCCTACCTCACAAAGCTTAAAAATAAGCCTTGAGCCTGCCAGTGTGGTTCAGTGGTTGAGCATTGACCTATGAACCAGGAGGTCACAGTTCAATTCCTGGTCAGGGCACATGACTGGGTTGCAGGCTCGATCCCCAGTAGGGAGAGTGTAGGAGGCAGCCTATCAATGATTCTGTCTCATCATTGATGTTTCTAACTCTCTTTCCCTCTTCCTTTCTCTGAAATCAATAAAGACATATTAAAAATATTTTTAAAATAAGCCTTGAAATAATCAAACTTTTTTTTTTAACAAAGCTCAAGAAAATTTATAGAAATTGAAAAATATCCAGCATCCAACAACTGACAAAGTAAGTCATGCAAAGAAGCAAAGAATATAAACTATGATGAGGAGAAAAATCAGTCAGTAGACAACAGATCCAGAAGTGATACAAATGACATAATTAATAGACAAAGACATTTAAATTATTTTAACTACATTTCATGTGTTCAAAAGATAAAAGTAAGCATATATGAGCATGTTAAACAGAAACATGGAAGATATAAGAAAAAGTCCCAAATAAAGCCTCTAGGGGGAAAAAAATAATGAAATGAAAAACACACTGGATGGGAATAGCAGCAAATTAGATATTGCAGATCAGTTAACCTGAAGACATAGCAATAGAAGACATAGCCAAAATGAAATAGAGAAAAAAGACTGGAAAAATAATGGCTGGAGCACAAGTTGTAGCTCACAAGGATGAACTGAAACCCATGTCAGTTCTCATTGTCTCTGACCTTGATAGCATGTCTCCTGCAGAAGTTTTGAACAATACTATTAACAAACTTGACCTAATAGACACTTATATAACTCTATACTCAGAATAGATATTGTTTTCAAATGCACATAGAACATTTACCAAGATAGACTCTGAGACATTCTGCTCCCGAGTTTGCTTTATACCAGTTCATACAGGGTTCCTTGAGTGAATTGGCAGGAAAAGCATCAGGTGGCTGAGCAGAGGACATTATCTGCTTGAAGACAAACAGGTTCTTGGGTTTTTTAGGGCCTAATGAAGTGGACTCTTTTCTCTATGGGCCTCTACAGTATATGTCTCCAGGAATAGAGCACTGAGGAGACAAATTTGGGAAACGAAAAAGAAGAGAGATAATATTCTGGCTTTGGAGTCAGACAAACCTGAATTGCTACATGTGTTCACTAACCAGTTATATGATCACAGGAAAATTACTTAACCTCTAAATTTATATCACTTCATCTATAAAATGCATATGACAATGTCCCCAAAGGGCCCATATGAGGCAAAATTGAGATTATGCAGTTAAAAGGCCTCATAAACTATTTGTCTCTGTGCAAACACATGCCATTGTTATTGTGAGGATGATTGCTTCCTGTATGGCCAAAGTGGCTAGTGGATTTCCTGCACATGGAGCCTGCATCTGCTCTGATTCTGGCTGCTGTGTTAGGTCCCAGGGAAGCCAAGCTGAATTCCTGCCTTCATCCAGTTTATTTTGTAACTTGGCCCTGCTTCAGCTTGGGCTGGCATTAAACAGGGGCTGTTCAGGAAGTTCTGCCTGGCCAGTCTGAGCCTCCTGAGATAAGGGGTTGTAAAATCATTATCTGGAGCCAGTGTATCGTAGAAAAGGGCTTCTCAGTTCTTGTCTCTTGACTCCAGTTTTTGAGCTGCCCTATTTCACTCCTGTCCCTACCTTGCTCTGCTTTCTGTTTCCTGTCTCTGCTACCCTACCCCCTACCCCCCCACTCCCGCTCATGCTCATAGATGTGCTGCTCTTTAGGTTCTGGTCCAAGTTGCCCCTGGTTGGACTATCAATCATTTATTTAGCCCACCACCCAGTCTCTTTGCAGCTGGCCCCAAGAATAGATAAGTCTTACAAGAGTAAGTGCTGTCTGAATAATATGTTTCTTTATTTTCCCCAGATTCAGGATCACAAGGCAACTTTGGAGGAGAGACCACTGGGCTTGATGCCAAATTGTAGAGGAAAAGAAGGCAATATTGTTACCTCCCTGCAATCCCCACAGACTGACAACATACCCATGAACATGCACACACACTAATATGCAAATTCTACATGCACATTATGGACATAAACAGAGATATGCATACTAATGTGATTACACACACACACATGCACAAATACACACTGACACAAATATCTTAGGTCAGAAGGGTTAGATGAGGTAGGGAAAGTGATTACCTTTGATTCTCTTTTACTTGCAAAAGTCCAGATAGATATGTAAAAATTTTATGTTAAAAAGGACTTGGAATTCTTAGAGATGTACCCTTTCTGTCTTTGATGATTCTTTTCAATGACTGAGATCACAAAAGTAATAATTTGCCTTTGTATTCAGTATTGCCTTAGCCTCTTTGTATATGCTATCTCATGGAGTTGTACCGTAGCTCTGTGCAATCAGAATATTCTAGGCCTCACCAAATAATGAGTTTGAAAGAAGCTAGCTTATTGTTAATGTTCTATCACAGTGATGCTTAGCCTCCATTTGTCATGCAGGACCTCAGTGCCCCTCAAAAATCTCCCCAGACATTCCAAAGAATATTCAAAAGCATCTCATAGGGATTGAGAGAAAGTTGCTTATATTCTTATACTTCAGCCATCTCTTCAAGGAACCTTCCAATTGCTTGGCACCCTCCACCAGAAATCTCCAGCAGGCCTTGGCACTGTCTGTAATTTATTGTATAATAGAGAAGGGGAAAGAAAGGAATTTTGGCTCCCTAACTTTGTTACTTAGGGTCACAAAGCTTCTCCAAATTTGCCCAAAGTCTCACAAAAATTTGATGCACACCATGTTCCAGCCCTTTTGTAGTAGATGCTACTGGTACCCTGCCTTTACCCTTTGGACCTTATCACTTAAGTACTGAGAAACAAACTTCCATCTGCTTGCATCTGCATCTCTTTGTCTTGAAGGCCACTCAGTCCAGGTATGTGGCAAGCTGGATATGCAGTGACAGAGATGGTGATGGAGGGAATTAATATCCCTTGGAGCAGTTCTCAGCCAATAACTGATAGGATCTATTCCTCATCCTTGACACGGAATAACTCTGAGACCTGTATTCTACATAATTTCCCACAGTTTCTCTATTGGATTAAGTTCCAATCACCTATAGTGATAGCTAGTTTGATAACTTGTTCTTTTTTTTTTTTTAATATATTTTATTGATTTTTTTACAGAGAGGAAGGGAGAGGGTTAGAGTCAGAAACATTGATGAGAGAGAAACATCAATCAGCTGCCCCGCAACCATGGTACATGCCTTTGACTGGAATTGAACCCGGAACTCTTCAGTCTGCAGGCCGACACTCTATCCACAGAGCCACACTGGTTTCGGTAATAACTTGTTCTTTATTTTTTTAATATATTTTATTGATTTTTTTACAGAGAGGAAGGGAGAGAGATAGAAAGTCGATGAGAGAGACACATCGATCAGCCGCCTCCTGCACACCCCACTATGGAGATGTGCCCGCAAGCAAGGTACATGCCCTCAACCGGAATCGAACCTGGGACCTTTCAGTCCACAAGCCGACGTTCTATCCACTGAGCCAAACCCATCTCAGCAATAACTTGTTCTTTATTGACTTCTTCACTCTTCACTTCCCTGCTTGTGTTTCCTGTACTGGTTAATAAACTACTTGCTCTTGAATCCTTGTTTCAGGGTCTGTTTCCAGGGGAATTCAAATTAAGGCACTCATTCTTCAAAGATACACCAGTCCCTCTGGTGTAATCTGTGTCCTCCTGGCCTGCACAAGGCTGGCTGGTCTGCAGAGTTTGCATCTTCTGGACATTGGAGAGATTGATTATAACTTTCCAAACTTGCTGCCTCTATCAAAATATCTATTTAATTAATACAGCATATCATTCCAGTTTATCTATAAACAATATAAACTAACACAAGATGAGATCTCATTCAGGTGTCTGTGTTTTTTCTTTAAATATATTTATTTTGGAGAGGAAGGGAAAGGGAGAGAGAGATAGAAACATCAATGATGAGAACACATAACTATGGAGAAACCAAGATGGCAGCATAGGTAAACATCTAAACTGCTGCATCGCACAACAATTTCCAAAACTACAACTAAAAGAACGGACACCACCCAGAACAACAGGAAAGTTGGCTAAGTGGAAATTCTACAACTAGAAGGAAAGAGAAGGGCTTACTGAGACTCAGGAGCTGCAAAAAGGTGAGGTACAAAGACGTGCATGGAGAGGACAGGTGGCTAAGTGCCTGGCTGGCTTTCTCTAATGGGAGGGAGATGGAAACTCCCGACTGCGCTGAACTCCAGTTATGACTGCACTGAACCCCAGTTTTGGGTGAGACCCTGGGGACCCAGACTCATATGGGTTCCCAGAGCACTTGGAAACTCAGGGGAGCCGTGAAAGTCAGAAGTCTGGAGGCATGTGCATGAGTGTGTGCAGAGAGGGTTGCAGTGATTATTAAGGGACAATGAGACACAGAGGCCTCATAGGGCAGGGCTGACGGGAAGCCAAGGCTGTCTGCTCAGCCTTGAGATTCCACCCCATCCAAGCTGAACATAGAAGCTTATGCAATTTTGCAAGTCTTGTCTCATAAGGCTGATTCCAACACAGAAGTTCTCCTGGCATAGACACAGCTGATCCTCATAGCCAATTGGCTTGGAAGTCAATTCCCCCCAGTGATACCAAAAACAATCAGGACTTAATTACAACAAGGTTATACACATAGTCCACAAAGAGGTGCAGCAAGAGTGTCCACCTTACGTAACTTGGGAGGTAGAGCTACTGGACTATATAGGACAACTAGCACATAAAGCTACTCTACCAATTCATGAAAGTAGAGAAAATGCAGAGACAAAGGAACAGATCATGAACGAAAGAAATGGAGGAAAACAAACGACTGGATATAGAATTCAAAACCACGGTTATAAGGTTTTTCAAGAATTTTTTAGAAAAGGCCTATAAATTTAATAAGACCTTTGAGGATATGAAAAAGGACCAACTAGAAATTAAACATACACTGACTGAAATAAAAAATATTATACAGAGACCTAAGAGCAGACTAGAAGATCACAAGAATCAAGTCAAAGATTTGAAATACAAAGAAGCAGAAAACACTCAACTGGAAAAGCAAAAAAAGAAAGAATCCAAAAATTTGAAGATAGTATAAGGAGCCTGTGGGACAACTTCAAGCATACCAACATCAGAATTATGGCGGTGCCAGAAGAGAGAGAGCAAGATACTGAAAATCTATTTGAAGAAATAATGACTGAAAACTTCCCCCACCTGGTGAAAGAAATAGACTTACAAGTCCAAGAAGTACACAGAATCCCAAACAAAAGGAATCCAAAGAGGATTATACCAAGACACATCATCATTAAAATACCAAGAGCAAAAGACAAAGAGAGAATCTTGAAAGCAGCAAGAGAAAAACAGTTTATTACCTACAAGGGAGCACCCATACAATTGTCAGCTGATTTCTCAACAGAAACGATGCAGGCCAGATGGGAGTGGCAAGAAATATTCAACGTGATGAATAGCAAGAACCTACAACCAAGATTACTGTACCCAGCAAAGCTATCATTCAGAATTGAAGGGCAGATAAAGAGCTTCACAGATAAGAAAAAGCTAAAGGAGTTCATCAACACTAAACCAGTATTATATGAAATGCTGAAAGGTACTCTTTAAGAAGAGGAAGAAGAAGAAAAAGGTAAAGATAAAAATTATAAACAACAAATACGTATCTTATAACAAGTGAATTTAAAAATCAAGTGAATTAAATGCTGATGAATAGAATAAACTGGTGGATATAATAGAATTAGGGGCATAGAAAGGGAGTGGACTGCCAATTCTTAAGAGGGAAGGGATGGAGGGGGGTTCGGAAAGAGACTGGACAAAATCATACACCTATGGATAAGGACAATGGAGGTAAGGGCAGAGGGGGTGGGGTGGGAACCAGGTGGAGGGGAGCTATTGGGGGGAAAAAAGAGGAACAATTGTTATAATATGAACAATAAAGATATATTAAATTAAAAAAAAAATCAATGATGTGAGAGCTGCCTCTTGCATGCCCCACACTGGGAGTGAGCCCACAACCCAGGCATGTGCCCTGACTGGGACTTGAACTGTGGTCTCCTAAGCCAGTGATCGGCAAACTCATTAGTCAACAGAGGGGCAAACCTGGCTCGCAAGCCGAGATTTCCCGACCACTGTCCTAGGTCATAGGTCAACACTCAACAAACTGATCCACCAGGGGAGAGATGTCTGCTTTTTCTTTCTTGGTCTAGCTTCTTTGCCAGCTCTGCATACAATGGACACTGAATATGCAAGAGGCTACTCTGGCTACTTCCTTTGCCTTGCTTGCAGGTTTATATCAGTTTCCTCTTACCATAACTGATCAAATGCCGGGATTTTCTAAGCGAATAGCATTTCTGCCTATTTTTGCTTCTCTTTCATCTCAAGGCTTTTGGCACATAACAAAAGAAGGTTTTGACAGTTTGAAGGTTTCACCCTAGAAGACATGGCTGGTCAACTAGTGCTATTTGTACTCATGTCACACACATAGCAAGGGCAGGCTTAAGAGTTCACACTGAATTCTGGAAAGATACTAGAGAGTACTATTTAAAAACACCTGAGATCTTTTAACTCATATCAGCTGTTATTACTCACAATGTATGGTGGCTGAAATGTGGTTTACTCTAGCCTGGGGAAATTGAGTTTATCACTTTCCCTGACAACAGAACAGAACAGAGATGAGGAAGACCAGGGGGACTATTTTTTTTTGGTTTTACTAAGAAACCGTAGTTCCCAGAAATACCCCTGAGCAGTTGACTTGCTATTAGAACTACCCAGCTATTACTGCTGTCGCTAAATTTTAGAGAAAATCAACTGTGTGGATAGCCGGTGAGTTGAGACCATCCGCTTTGGGCCAAGGTACAAGTTGAGCATATATGTGTAAAGTCAGTTATACTTCACTTCCAGAAAAAAAACACAGCCTTATCTTTTTCAAGTCCCCAATTGTTTAGGTAGATCTATTTATTTATTTGATGAAAAAGTATCTTGTATTTTTTGGCAACTGAATCATAAAGGGGACACTGGAAACCACATCTGGTAGTCACACCTGTTCACATAAAAACATTCAAACCTGTAAAGAATTTTTGTGAGTTTATTTGAGCCAAATTGTCAACGTATGCCAGGAAGCAGAACCTCAACGAATTGAGTTAATGCTCCGGAGAATGGAAGGTTACATCTCTATTTATTTATACATTGCAATCAAAGGAAAGGATAGGCGGGTTACATGAAATCCATTGATGATAGACTAGAGAGGCGGGAAAAAGCAAAGTACGGGGGATGGCGGAGGGGGAGAAGAAGGGAAAGAAAGAAACCTCCGGGATTGGATATAAAGTAAAATAACAGACACATAGTTAGGTGTGTACATGAACAATAATTATGATAATAATGAAGGAATTGTGGTATCTCTCCTGGTGCCTGGCACATTAGGTTTTGCCACATGGAGTCCATAAAAAAGGAAGTTACAAGTTAGTCATTTATAGATGCAAAGAGACAGATAGGCTCAATTAAGGTTAAGTTTGATCTTGTCAGTGAAGATACCGGCCTAGGATGTAACCACGCACCATAATTGCTTTTAGTTAACCATCCTTTGTGGTTACTTTAGGTCTCTAAATTTGCAGGACTGCCATGCAGGCCTTCACTAAGCTTGTCAGGTTAGCATGTGGTCCCTTCCGTCCAGATACGCGTTTTGTTTAGGGCTCTGCATACCTGAGATTCAGGAAGAGTCTGAAAGGACTCATAGAAAGCTTCATCTGGTCAGGCTGACATCTATTAATTTAACCCCTGTAGGTCTTTTTTTTTTTTTTTAACATATTTTCATTGATTTCAGAGAGAAAAAGAGAGGGAGAGAGAGACAGAAACATCAATGACAAGAGAGAATCATGGATTGGCTGTCTCCTGCATGCCCCACACTGGGGATTGAGCCTGCAATCTAGGCATGTGCCCTGACAGGGAATCGAACCATGACCTCCTAGTTCACAGGTCAGTGCTGAACCACTGAGCCATGCTGGCCAGGCAGGTCTTCTATTTTTAAGTTGTTGTTGTTGTTGTTTTAATTCTCATCTGAGAATATTTTTCCATTGATTTATAGAGAGAGTGGAAGAGAGAGAAAGACAGAGAATCATCCATTGGTTGCCTCTTGCACACACCCTACCAGAGCTCGAGCCAGGTAGGATCCTGCAACCAAGGTATGTGCCCTTGACCGGAATTGAACTTGGGACCCTTCAGTCCACAGACTGATGCTCTATCCACTGAGCAAAACCGGTTACGGCTATTTTTAAGTTTTAAAGGTACCCAACATAGTCCTGGTACATAGCAGGTGTTTAATTATTTTTGAAGGAGTGGAAGAATAAATTTCCATAGCAAGTCTCTTAAAAAACGAGTGAAGAAAATGGCTAAAGGAAGAGTGAGTTTGAGAGTCAGTCATCATTTAGTGAAGGAGGACTGGAAATTAAGTAGGATTAAAAAAATGGGGCATGACTGGGTTTGGTCTCAAAACAACTCCAGTTGCTTGGGGACTGATAATGGATTCTGCCTGGACCTGAAATTTCTTATCTGAAGACCTAGTAGTGGGAGAAGTTTCACCCAGATGTGCTGACTATTCAGTTCTCTATATTATTTCAGACCAGGCCCAGTACTCAATGCTGGGCTAAAAAGGCATGTTCCCTCAAGTCACAAGACAGTCCTTATAGTGTTAGAGGAAAGGATCCCAAGGCAGACAATTGCTCCAATACTTCTTAGCCCTGGTAACTAAGGCTCTTGGCAAGCTTTTCCATTTCCATTGTTTGGGTTAACAAAACTTGTTCCTCTTGTCATGTGACACAAAACTTATCCAATGCCTATCATAGTAGTCCATCTCCCTGGTTCAGTAATTGACCCACAGGGGATATAAGACCAAAGTAGACCTAGTCAGAATAATTTTTTTTTGGCTTAATCTATAGACTGTGGGAGAGAATCCATCTCCTTTTTTAATTTTTTTTAATTTTTTTATTTTTCACAGAGAGGAAGGGAAAGGGAGAGAAAGCCAGAAACATTGATGAGAGAGAGACATTGATCAGCTGCCTCCTGCACGTCCCCTATTGGGGATGTGCCCGCAACCAATGTACATGCCTTTGACCGGAATCGAACCTGGGACCTTTCAGTCTCCAGGCCAATGCTCTATCCACTGAGCCAAACCGGTTTTGGCACCATCTCCTTTTTGGCTGCAGATTCTTATATAAGAGAATGTAAGCCTGGAGATGCTGATTACCGTCTTTCTTACAGTACCGGGAGCCTGACAACTATAAGGAAGAAACCAAGTGAATGAGAGGACTGAATAGTACAAATGCCTGGCACTTAGTAGGTACTTAGAAAATGCTAGTTTCCCTTTACAATAAGTCTTGAAAATTCAGTCCTCAGTAAAAAATATTTTTGTTCTTTTGCTTTTCAGATAAGAAATGTTCCTTCTTGGGCCTCTACTGTACTTAGAGTCTCTAGTTTTTATCTCTCCCAACCAGGCAGTTCTGATGAAATATTGGCAGAGCAAGCCTAGTAGATGAATTTCAACTGAGGACACAGAGATGAACAAGACAGACCTCAACTCGTGTCCTCAAGGAGTTGATACTTTATGGAGGAAAAAGACACTAGCACAGATATTGATAATACAGTATGCCAAATGCAATGACAGAAATGTGTACTGGAGGCTGTGGGTGGGATGGGTGAAACATCGCAGAGAGATGAAGGGCAGGGGAATAAAACTTCATACTTGCATGCTCCACAAGATAATACAGCTAAGTTCTCCAGATAGCTGGATCTAGTACCACACATACCCAGCTTCAGTGTTGTGGTACAGATTGCTCCAGTGTTGACTCTGCCAATAGGAGCTTCTGAGCTTGCTCTACAAATACTTACTTTCCAACAGAGCTGGGCAACGTGGACAGCCAGAGTTTCTGCTGGTGGGAGGGAGGGGATCTAGGCAGGGGATGGTAGTGGCTGACCAGCAGGCATGGGCAGCCTGGAAGAAATGCAGACATTTGTAAAACAGTTTCAGAGGTCCTATCTAATTCATCTGTCCCATCAGAAAGCCTCGCTCCTCAGCCCTGTAGGGGACAATCTTCACTATCTTACCAAAAAGAGGCTCACAAAGCAGCTCTGCTGTGCCAATCAATACGTAAGAAAATGCTCAGCCTACTAGTGATTAAAAAAAAAAATTAAAACAACATTGAGATACCACATTTTCCCTTTTAAAATTAGAAAATGTCATAGCCTCCATTTTTTTAGAGTTAGCAGGGCATAGGCAAACAGGAACTCCCAGTCACTGCAGGTGGGAAGTGTAGGCTGATGCTTTCTTTGGAAAGCAAATTGGCTTTACAATGCCTATGTCATTTGAATTGATGATTTCACTTATCTGTCCATTCTAAGAAGGTAAATTGACACATGAAGGGATTAGTAGACATCTTTGGGGGTATCTTCTTAGTTTACAGTGATTTACCCTTCTCTGAGAACAAAAGGACCTATTCATATTATCACCTTCCTTACTATAGCCTCAGGTGGGACCTTCATCCATTAGCCACTGTTGATTGGACCAGGGTAGACCTAACCTGTCTAACTAGGTCATTTATATTGTCTTTCTTACTTAGGAATTCCGGTTTAGTTCAAGCTATCTTGAATGGAAGGAGTAAAAAATTCAGAAACTGTGTCAGACTGTTATCCTCCAGGTGGACTGAAGAGCAAAGAATTCCAGTTGGCAGCCAAGACCCGTTTGGCTCAGTGGATGGAGTGTCGGCCTGTGGACTGAAAGGTCCCGGGTTCAATTCTGGTCGGGGGCATGTACCTTGCTTGCTGGCACATCTCCACTGTGGGGTGTGCAGGAGGCGGCTGATCGATGTCTCTCTCTCATCAATGTTTCTGACTTTCTATCCCTCTCCCTTCCTCTCTGTGAAAAATTAATAAAATATATTAAAAAAAAGAATTCCAGTTGGCAGAGAGAGGAGAATGAGGTAGAGATGTGGGGAGAAGCAGAGAGAAAAGTATTAGCAGGAGCATTCCACTGTACATTCTAATCACTTGGCATTCTTTTATCTTCATTTTGTGGAAAAGTCCAGTATCCTTTAACAGCTCATCTTTTCCCCTTTAGCTTATTGCATTTCAATTACTTGCTTTCAAAAGCTTACTATAGTTTTAAAGATAAGGAGATGGTTGAGTAAATAATTGTATATTATTTGTTTTTTGTTTTTTAAGATATTTTACTGATTTTTACAGAGATGAAGGGAGAGGAATAGAGAGTTAGAAACATCGATGAGAGAGAGACATCAATCAGCTGCCTCTTGCACACCCCCTACTGGGGATGTACCTGCAACCAAGGTACAGTACATGTATATTATTTGAACAGTTGATTATCAAACTGCCATTAAATATGTCTTAGAGGACTATTTAGTGATATGTAAAATGCTCAACATACACTGATAAGTAAAATTAGGATATACAATTTTCTGTGCATAGAAAAACGTTTGTAAACATACAAAACTTTTAACAATAGTTACCCCAGGGGAGACTTTAATTTTCTACTTCATACACTTTTGTTGATTTGAATTTATACATAGAGCATTGCTAATATAACTAAGGTTATGTTAGAAACATTTTTCATGCTGCTATATATACTTTTAAATACATATATGTGTGTGTGTGTGTGTGTGTGTATGTGTGTGTGTGTATATGTGCACAGAGAGGGCTGCAACGATTACCCAGGGGCACTGAGACCCAGGGGCTGCCATGTAGGGCAGAGCTGATGAGAAGCCAAGGCTGTCTGCTCAGCCCTGAGACTCTACCTCATCCAAGCCCAACATAGAGGCTGTTGCAATCTTGCAAGTCTTAAGACTGAGTCGAGCACAGTTCTCCGGGTGCAGACACAGCTGATCTTCATAACCAATTGGCTTGGAGGTCAATTCCCCCAGTGATACCAACAACAATCAAGAATTAACTACAGCCAAAGCCAGTTTGGCTCAGTGGATAGAGCATCAGCCTGCAGACTGAGGGGTCCCAGGTTCTATTCTGGTCTATCTTGGTTATAGGCACATCCCCAGTGGGGGGCTGGCCGGAGGCGGCTGATTGAGGTCTCTCTTTCATCAATGTTTCTAACTATCACTCTCCTTTCCTCTCTGTAAAAAATCAATAAAATATGTAACAACAACAAAAAAAAGAATTAACTACAACAAGGTTGTACACACAGTCCACAAAGGGGTGCACCAAGAGTGTCCACCTCAGGTAAGTGGGGAGGCAGAGCTCCTGGGCTATATAGGACACCTAGCACACAAAGCTACTCTACCAACTCAGGGAAGCAGCAAAAATGCAGAGACAAAGGAACAGATCACAAACGAAAGAAATGGAGGTAAACAAATGACTGGATATAGAGTTCAAAACCACGGTTATGCCGAAACCGATGTGGCTCAATGGATAGAGCATTGGCCTGTAGACTGAAAGGTCCCAGGTTTGATTCCAGTCAGGGGCATGTATATTGGTTGCGGGCATATCCCCAGTGGGGGGTGTGCAGGAGGTGGCTGATTGATGTCTCTCTCTCTCATCGATGTTTCTGACTTTCTATCTCTCTCTCTTCCTCTCTGTAAAAAATCAATAAAATATATTTTAAGAAAACAACAAAAAACCCCCACGGTTATCAGGTTTTTCAAGAATTTCCTAGAAAAAATGGATAAATTTAGCGAGACCCTGAAGGATATGAAAAAGGACCAGCTAGAAATTAAACATACACTGACTGAAATAAAAAATATTATACAGAGACCTAACAGAAGACTAAAGAAACGCAAGGATCAAGTCAAAGATTTGAAATACAAAGAAGCAAAAAAACAACAACACTCCACTGGAAAAGAAAAAAGAATCCAAAAATGTGAAGATAGTGTAAGAAGCCTCTGGGACAACTTCAAGCGTACCAACATCAGAATTAAGGGGTTGCCAGAAGAAGAGAGAGAGCAAGATACTGAAAACCTATTTGAAGAAATACTGACTGAAAACTTCCCACACCTGGTGAAAGAAATAGACTTACAAGTCCAGGAAGTGCACAGAACTCCAAACAAAAGGAATCCAAAGAGGACCACACCAAGACACATCATAATTAAAATGCCAAGAGCAAAAGTTAAAGAGAGAATATTAAAAACAGAAAAACAGTTATTTACCTACTGGGGAGCACCCATTCCATTGTCAGTTGATTTCTCAACAGAAACGATCCAGGCCAGATGAGAGTGGCAAGAAACATTCAACATGATGAATAGCAAGAACCTACAACCAAGATTACTCTACCCAACAAAGCTATCATTCAGAATTGAAGGGCAGATAAAGAGCGTCACAGATAAGAAAAACTAAAGGTGTTCATCAGCACCAAACCAGTATTATATTAAATGTTGAAAGGTATTCTTTAAGAAGAGGAAGAAGAAGAAAACTGTAAAGGTAAAAATTATGAACAACAAATACGTATCTATCAACAAGTGAATCTAAAAATCAAGTGAATTGAAAATCTGATGAACAGAATAAACTGGTGAATATAATAGAATCAGGGGCATAGAAAAGGAGTGGACTGATAATTCTCAGGAATAAAGAGGTGAGGGAGGGGGTCCAGGGAGGGACTGGACAAAAATTGTACACTATGGATGAGGACAATGGCGGGGAGGTAAGGACAGAGGTTGAGGTGGGAGTTGGGTGGAGGAGAGCTATGGGGGGAAAAAAAGAGGACCAATTGTAATAATCTGAACAATAAAGATTTATTAAAAAAAAAAAAGCATGGCTTAACCCTATAGGAATTTATTTTCCTACCATAAAAAGATACTTGGAGATAGGCATTCCAGGATAAGAGAAACTGTCTCCAGGTTACAGAATGTCATAAAAGACCAGGTTCCTCTGTCTTTCTGTTCCACTATCCTTAATATGAGGCAGTATAGTGGCTGTACCTTCCAAGCAAAGTCTGCTTTCTTATCAAGAAGAGAAGGAAAGGACAAAGGACAAAGAAGTAAAAGACAAAGGACTGAAGGAGTAAGCATACCAACCACATACCTGTGGAAGCCTAACTCTAAAACTTCTTTTAATTTTCTCACTTGCCAGAACTGAGCCATGTGACTCACTCTAAGTACAGCTTACCCCCATTTGCACCCTAGAAGGGTAAGAATTTTTAGCTACTACATAGATTGGTGTTCCACAGCAAATTGGAATTCTGTTAGTGTAGAACAGTGGTTCTCAACCTTCCTAATGCCGCAACCCTTTAATACAGTTCCTCATGTTGTGGTGACCCCCAACCATAAAATTATTTCCATTGCTACTTTATAACTGTAATTTTGCTACTGTTATGAACTGTATTGTAAATATCTGATATGCAGGATGTATTTTCATTGTTACAAATTGAACATAATTAAAGCATAGTGATTAATCACAAAAAACAATATGTAATTATATATTGTGAAATATTTATTTCTAATTACAAATAAATGAAATTTTGTCTTGAATCATGGTGTAGCATGGGTAGCAGTCTTCATATGACAACAGTAAACTACATTGCTACACTTTGCTACACCGAGGATCGGTGTGTTGGTTCCTAAGACCATGGGAAATATGTGTTTTCCGATGGTCTTAGGCGACCCCTGTGAAAGGGTTGTTCGACTCCCAAAGGGGTCGAGACCCACAAGTTGAGAAACACTGGTATAGAAGATAGAGAAATAGACATTGGATAGGCAACTAAAAGTGTGTTCCATGTTCACTTTTGCTTATGTGGTTACATTAGATTTGGATCACTTGCAGCCAGATAAGTTTTGACTAACACAGTCCTCATTGTCTCTCTTCTGTATTGGGGTCCATTTTGCTTGGAATGATTATCCAAATGCAACGAGATGTCCCAAAGCACATCGCTGGGCCTGGCTACTTTACTAATGCAGACCAGAGGTCAGCGAACTTTTTCTTTAAAGGATCAGATAGTAGATATTTTGGGCTTTGTGGGCCAAAAGGAAATCATATAGGTGTTTTTATACCTAATAACTAAGGATATTATATAGGTGTTTTTATAAGAACAGAGAAAACAAATTTCTACTTATTACTGAAAAAAATTCAAAATATAATAACAACTGAGTACTTAAAAAAACAAACAAACTCATGAGGGCGACAACGATTCAATGATCTGGAGACACATTTGTTGCCAGGGCAGTGCTTCAACTGCAAACAAGGAGTGATTTTCCATAGAGAATCTAAATTGGCATTCTCTGGCTTCATGTTCAAGGTGGTAGAATAGGAAGGTCCTGAGCTCACTTGCTCTCATTTACACCAAAACTACAATTACAGATAGAGCAACTGTCTCTGAGAATGATCTGAACACTAGCAGAACAAGTTTTTGCAAGACAGATATAAAGAAAAAAGCCACATTATGGAGTTTCCTCAAAAAATTAAATATGGGACTGCCATTTGACCAGTGATCCCACTTCTAGGAATATATCCTAGGAAACCTAAAACACCAATTTAAAAAAATGTATGCACGCTTATGTTCATAGCAGCACAATTTACAATAGCTAAGATCTGGAAACAGCCCAAGTGCCCCTCAGGAGATGAGGGGGTAAAAATAAACTGTGGTACATTTATATTGTGGGATACTATGTGGTAGTGAAAAAAGAAGAATCTCTGTAAGACAATATGGAGGGACCTGGAGAGCATCATTGCTAAGTGAAATAAATCAGAAAAAGACAAATATCACATGATCTCACTCATATGTGGAATTTAAGTAACAAACTGATGAATGGAGTGGATCCAGAGAAATGGAAGAGTGTGTAATCTCAGAGGGAAGGTAGGGGAGGGTGGATGGGTGGGATGTAATCAACCAAAGACCTTGTATGCATCTATGCATAACCCATGGACACAGACAATAGGGTTGTAAAGGCCTGTGGTGGAGAGCAGGGAGAGGATGAAGGAGTCATTGGGGGAAAAAGTATATGTAATATTTTGAACAATAAAGATTTATTAAACAAAAGAAACAAAAGCCATATTGTGACAGGTAGGAGGGGCAAAGATAAGTCTAGCCAGGACCCACTATACCTGCCACTTTTCCTGGGGTGACCCACAGGTGGGAATGATATAAACTGAGGTCCCCCACTCCCAAAAGTAAGGGATTCTGAACCTCAGACTGGGGGACCCGTACCAGAAAAGGAGCCCCATAACATCTTGCTTAAAAATCAGCAGGGTTTACATCTCGGAGAGCCAAAGGGCTATAGAAAACCAAGTCTGAGCTCTTTGTGAGTCTGAGCAAAGAGGCTGCAGTTTGAAAAGCACCTGGGTCATACATCAAGGTGATATATTGACTAGTTTTAGGGTGTGTGCTGGAGGGACAGGGTTCTGTTAGAACTTCTTCTGAGTCAGAAGTATTGGTGAGTGTCATTCCCTCTCTCACTTTTTATCCCTCTCTTTCCTCTTTGCTGGTCTGATGCTGGCAAGGGCCATCTCTGACACTCTCCATTAACCTTGCTAACACTATTCACCCTGCCCTAGCATTACCCTGAGGACCCACCCAGCTGGCACCCCTCCAAAGTGGCTTTTTCCCTGTCACACCCAGTGGGCAGCCTTAGCACCAGCATGCAGCAGTGTCTGTAACAGTTGCAGCCAAGCTTCACAGCCAGCCCAGCCAGGGACTAGCCTCTCCTGCCAGTGTGTCCATAGCAGTCCTAGCCCAACCAGAACAGGAGGCCACACTAGTCCATCCTGAGAACATGGTTCTTCTCACCACTGAGCCCCACAGGACACTTTCTAAATAGGCCATTTTTTAAAGACCAGGAGACATAGCTGACTTACCTAATACAGAGAAATAAACAGGCAAAAGGAGTAGATAAAAGAATATGTCCCAAACAAAAACACAAGACAAAACCCCAGGAAAAGAACTAAGTGAAACAAAGGTAAGCTGTCTATTAGATAAAGAGTAAGTCACGCCGAAACCGGTTTGGCTCAGTGAATAGAGCATTGGCCTGCAGACTGAAGAGTCCCAGCTTTGATTCCGGTCAAGGGCATGTACCTTGGTTGCAGGCACATCCCCAGTGTGGGGTGTGCAGGAGGCAGCTGATCGGTTTTTCTCATCAGTGTTTCTAGCTTTCTATCCCTCTCCCTTCCTCTCTCTGAAAAGTCAATAAAATATATTTTTTAAAAAGAGTAATAGTCATAATGATACACATTAAATTCTGTATAAAAAATAAAAACTCACCGAAACTGGTTTGGCTCAGTCCCAGATTCCATTCTGGTCAAGGGCATATATCTTGATTGCGGGCACATCCCCAGTAGGTGCGTGCAAGAGGTAGCTCCCTTCCTTTCTGTAAAAAATTAATAAAATATATTAAAACAATAAAAAATAAAAACTCATGGAAAGAATAGAATTCTATATTTTGAAGGATTTCTAAGATTGACTTACTGTCTTTTCCATCTATATTTTTCACTACTTCTATTCATATATTGCACTA